>CM040240.1:225186925-225273271 GCA_022545495.1 Chrysanthemum lavandulifolium | reverse complement strand
ATTGATGATCTCGTGGCTCTAGACTCAATTGTGCACATTTGGTTCCTATGCCGAAGACTAGGGAGAGGGTCTCCTTTTTCAATATCAACCACCTCTAAGATAAAGTCGATAGATAATGTCGGTTCCCCTGTGAGAATAAAACAAGTCCTTTTAAGAGGAACTTGAGTAGTTTTGGAAGATGTAGTGCAGTGCGTCACTGGGTCCATGACGTCTTGTCTTCAATACCAGTGTTACATTAGTAACCACAAGTAGCATGTGTATTGAACCCGGTTTTTGCTCTAAGGTTGAATTATTGGAGGGCTATTTCTTTTCATCCTTTTCACATTCAATTCTTTTTCATTCTTCAAACCCTTTAGTGCTTACCGAGACTTCATTACTAGAACCTTGTTGGGTTTATTCTATTTCTAGCTCTATCTCAGTCCGCACTCTTCCCATATCTCGCTTTTCTCCTTTTTTTTTCATCATACCTAAGGACTCTACACTATCTAGTGGATTGTCCCTGGGTAGATCCCTCCGGCTCTGGTGGGATCGTGAGAACAAATACCTAACCTAACCATCCTTATAAAACCATGCATAAAATAAATTGGTCGGTATTTTGGTATTGTTCATCAGCCAATGGAACCAATTGAAAACCATTTGAAAATCAATCCAGGTACTTGTGATATATTATCAAAGCATTTTGTACCTAAATTATTTTTGATATTTTGGCACATGGAGGCAAGAGGAAGAATTCACTTCTTTTGATAAATATTTTCTAAAAATATCGACATCACTTTCCCGATCAAAATCAGTGTTTCACATACAGTTAAAGATATTTTCAGGAAAGAATGTGGTTTTCGTAAATTTGCCTCAATATGTGCATCTGATTTTGAAATTGTTTAGCACATAATAGGGAAAAACTGCACTTAGAGACAAATCAAACACGTTTAAATTCATTTTGGTTTGATATAAATGCTCCCCCTAAACCTGTGCATGGAAAATTTGAAATCATTTGGCACATGCATGGAGGAGAGCTTGTTAATCACGTCTAAAACCATTTATCTAATTATCAGTTTAAATCCAATTTAAATAACAAATTCTCCCCGATCACAATTTTCAAATCCTTTGAGAGTTGTGATCTCTATTGATTTAAATTAAATTTTGAGAGCTTTTGAGGAGAATAGTAACTTGCTTTTGAAAAAAACATTTTAACTGATAAGGATTAGATTTTGAGACTTTAAACTCCATTGATCAATCATGCATAAATATCTTTTGAAAACATATCATTAGCCAAGGTCTTGAATCAATTGTATAACACATTGTTCTTTTTGATTTTCCAAAAATAGACCTTGCTCAATTGTTTGAGAAATAACATTTTTGATTGAATTGAAATCATTGTCCCCCTCAATCAATGACATGAGTTGTTGATTGAGTATTAGAGTTTGATAAAGATAAGCCCGTATGATTTTCAAAAATAAAATCCGAGTATTTTTAAAGTAATTTTGTTTTCATTAGATGATAAATATTTTCTAAGAATCATTAGACGGAAAAATATTTGGAAAGAAAACATTTGTCTTTTTGGTGACAAATATTTGTTTTAAGAATCAGAGCATAAGATTTGAAAAATAAGATTAAGCACGGCTCTGTTCTTTACTTTTAAAATGGGTTACTGTCTGAAATGACAATAAACCACCATTTTTCTCCATCTCATTTAAAAAAAAAACACACATTATGAACATTCGAAGAACATCTAAAAACCCGTGACATTCTTTGAATGTCAACACAAAGTCCGTAGATGTTATCGAATAAAGAAAAACATGACAAAATAACATTTTTTTTTCAAGATTTTCTAATTTTTATGGAATTTGAAGATTTTATAATTTTCTATTTTCTTTTGTGGGTTTTGAAATTTTGTATTTTGCTTTTTGAATAAATATATACAAGAGATAGATGAAGAAAAACCATTTACTCCTCTTCTTCCTCTTGAAGGCGCCCGAGTGTTTCCGTTGTAGGCTCTTTAGACCAAGTCGTGGAAGGATAAACTCAAAACGTTCTCTAGGAAGAGCTTTGGTGAAGATGTACGCTAACGGTATTCGGACCTCACAAAATAGAGTTCTACCACACCTTTTTCCACTTGTTCCCGAATGAAATGATGTCGAATGTCGATGTGCTTTGCTCTTGAATGTTGAACATTGTTGCAAGAGAGCAATGGCACTTTTGTTATCACAATACAGAGGGATTTTGTTGAATTCAAAGCTATAGTCGGATAATTGGGATCTCATCCATAGGATTTGAGCACAACAAGATGACATGGCTATGTATTCACCTCTGTAGAGGATATAGAAGTACTCATTTGTTTCTTTGATGACCACTCACAAGCTTATCACCCAAAACCGAGCACCTCCGACATACTTGACGTGTATCTTGACATCCCGCATGGTCGGCATCCGCATAGGTCATAGTGACATACCCGTGTCCTTGGTACCAAAGTCCCATGTTGATGGTTCCATGGAGATACCGAAGACCCGTTTAACCGCTTCAAGGTGCTTTTGGTAGGCTTAGCACGGTATCTAGCACACATGCATACAACAAACAAAATATCGCCCATCTCTTGGTGTGAGGTACATCAGGGATCCAATCTTACTTTGATATTTCGTTTGATCTACCATGGTCCCCGAGTGGTCCTCATCCGGTTTGGTACGTTCCACCATGGGAGTGTCAACGGTGTCACAAGTGTCAAATCCAAATTTCTTTAAAATTTCATTTGCATATTAGATTGATTAATAAAAATGCCTTGAGACTTTGTGAAATTTGTAATCCCAAGAAAAATGACATTTGTCCCATCATTGAAATTTGAAATTTGGAGCCCATCTCATTAGAAAACGGTCACATTCATTAGGGTCACGAGGCAAAAATAATATCATCAACATAGATTTGAGCGTGAATTAAATGTTTGCACGACTTTACGGTGAACAATGTCGGATCAATCGCTCCTTTGTGAATCCAGTAGATAGAAGAAACTTCGATAGCGTATCATACCATGCCCTTGGAGCTTGCTTCAAACCGTAAAAGCCTTCTTCAAGCGATAGACATGAGTAGGATGCTCGGATTCACAAAACCTTCAGGTTGCACGGCGTATCGACTTCTTTAAGATCTCCATTAAGAAAAGCCGTTTTTACATCCATCCGATAGACTATCATGTTCTTACTTGCGGATTAGCCAAGAAGATTCGATTGCCTCGATACGAGCAAGCTGGAGCAAATGATTCTTCAAATTCAATACCCTCCTCTTGACGGTATCCTTGTGCAACCAATCGAGCCTTGTTCTTTAATACATCACCATGCTCATCAAGTTTTACTTTAAAGATCCACTTTAGAGAAATGATCATAGCACGATCAGAGCGGTACTAATTCCCATACATCTAGTCGATCAAACTCATGAATTTCTTCTTGCATGGCATTGAACCACTGTCTTTATTCATGGCGGTTTAACATCCTTTGGTTCGACCTTGGATAGTACGGAGTTGAAGAAGCACCATAAGGCATCACTTGCAAGTTGTTTGTGAAGGATATTGGATTTCACAAACACATCATAACATAATAATATTAGGCGATGGTTTAAGAGTTTAGAGAGAAAGTAGAAGGTGGGAGCCTTTCTAGAGAGAGAAAGTAAACAAAGAAAGAAAGGTTAGATTGAGTGAAAGATCCGTCCGTCCTCCACGGTGTTGCTCTAAAATAAATAACAAATAAATAACGTAATGTCTACGAGCTAACATATGTTAGACTAGAGTTGGGGTGACCGACTCTTCACTATGGATTTTCCAATTCCTAACAATCTCCCCCTAAGGGAGGTCACCCCATGATTTACATTTTGAATCCTAGCATTCTATCTTTGACTTTATGCTCGAGCTCGTAGACTTCAATTCTTCAATGTCCGTAGTCTTTGTGCTTTAGCAGTGATTCTTCAAAGTCCAAGTGCTTTGTACTTTTAGTGGAGGTCTTTGTCTTTGATCCACATTTTGATGATCTTCGAGCTTTCATTGAGATCATCAATCACGATAAATCTCCGGATCATCCTTTATTGTGTTGTATCACCATTAAGTGAAGTTGTGACTTTTGGACCAACATGCTCACATTTTGGATCATGATATCTTCACATCAGAGTTGCGGAAGCTTTTGTTGATTCATAATATTTCCGAGAGCGTGGCGAAGCATGGAATAAAAATATCGAGTCGGTAGATGAAGATATGCACCTATCATGATTTCTTTAGAAGTGAATGTAATGTGTGAGCATGCGGCTATGGATTGACTCCTCAATTCGATCACCGCAATCATCTAAATGTACCGCAAACAACGAGATAGCAATAAAACATACGAAAGTGTCTTTGATCACTTCGTTGAATTAAGGTACACGCCCACGGTTCCCGTTGATCGGTACAAGTACTACCGTGATCGGGTATAATTCAAGAATCTCCTTGACGGGGTTTCGCAATGTTCTAGTTGTTCTCAAACCGAACGTCTCAAAGAAGACAACACGGAGTGAGTGAACCAATAATTGAGATTTCTTGATTGATTAAAATGATTTGAAAACAATCGCATATTACAAAAAGAAAGAGTTTTGCAATACGACGAAGGTTTTATAAGAAAAATCAAATTTCAATCATAAATACCCTTTTAATTTTGAAAACTTAATACACATCGATGTGCAATAGAAAAGAGTTTGAGCACACCAACCGGTTTTTCAAAGGTATCCATCAATCCATTTCTGGACCAAGGTTGATAGAAACAAAGACCTTGATAGATCTTAAGCACTCGGGGATCGTTAGCGTTGCCTATGTAATCACAAGCAAACTAATAGAAGATCTCTACAACTTTGTATTGTAGCGGAAAATGAATACAAGTTATAGTAACTAAGAACACTTTTGATCCTCTATGGATCTTTGATTATAGAAACTCTATGTTTAGATAGAATACAAGACTTGAGAAAACTTTTAGAAAAGCTTATCAATTACAAACTAATATGGTTTCTTATATAGGCAAGAAACCCTAATGAGCGTTGACAATTTACGCTTCTACTACTACACTAGACTAAGCATGCAACTAGACAAGCATGCAACTAATCATATTGTTTTGTTAATCATCGTGTTTATTCCGAGTAAGCTCACATAATCTGGCGCCAACCTATACATACGGCACCGACTTTTACTCTAAAGTGAGCTTATCTCCCACGTGGTTCCCACTTTCAACAAAGAACACACATGCTCTTTATCACTTCATCAAGTATAACTTGGCAAGACGCTTCTTCTTCAGTAATCTCTTCAACTTAAACTTCTCGAGAATCGAGTTTGTGCTTGGTGATCGATAGATTACCTTAATTCCCAACAATCCTCCCTAAACTGGAATTTGACTAGGTTAAGTTCCGCTTCCTTGATAGATCGCTAATGCTGCTGAGGATTGTAACATTTTCCTTGAGGATTGTACCATAATGTTGTGTGAGCAGTGAGTGGACAAGATCTTGAGGATCAAGAATCGAACTGTGAAACACCGATCTTTGAAGCAACATATGACATCGTGTACCTCAAAACATATAAGTTCAATACTATTCTCATCACTTCCGTGTGTTAACTCCTGTGAGAGGTGAATCATTGAAATTAATGGATTTGATGTCTCTTTACCAATAGCCATTACTATCGGAGTAGCCACATGTTTGAGTTCGAAACTATGGTACATTGATAACCATCCGATTTATTGGCAAATCGGCAACCATATAAACGGATTTGTCTTGTCTTTACACCGTAGCCGCTTGCTCGGGACTAGTCAATTCTTAGAATTGGTGAATTGAGAACCAAATATGGAGTTAGGTGCCTTTACCACATTCCATATTCATGTGGGCTAGCCAATTCTTGGATTCCAAACAGAATAGACCATGGTGAATTGATGACCATACAACCCTCAAGAAGCATGGGTGGTTGTAAACCCTATGGTTTTGAGCAAACCATTACAATTTATCAACAGATTTGATGTGTCTTTACCAAAGTGCACCCTTTGGACTAGCCAACTCTTTGATATACTGTAGGTACATCGGTGAGTTAAAGACCATGAGACAAAAATTCTACTTAAAAGTAGTTTTTTTTTTTTTTTAACTAAGAACAAACGAAATGTTTAGTATACAGAAAAAGCTTAATAATCAGTTGAGAAGAAAAATTAAAGACCTAATTTTTATTAAATAAACGCTATCACTATTTTAAAATGATGTTTTTGTGAGATTTCTTTTTAGGAAAGCGTTTACTAAAAACTTTAGACAAAATTAGACAAATAACATAAAAAAAAGCAGATTAAAATGAACAAAACAAAGTAGTGCAGTGAGTACCAATTGTCCTTATGTGGAAGAAGAAGAGGCCTATTGCAGTTGTTGAAGTTGAGTTTTGATCAATCCCACCAAAGTTAAAGCGGATTGTCTTTCATTTCCCATGTGATCCGGAGAATTTCCAATTCGACTCAACATCTTTCCATAAGTCTTTTAGGCAGGATATTTTCTTTCGGACAACAGCATACAAGGATTCCACCTTAGTTTCAAGGACATGCACCGAGGGAGAGGATAGAATCTCCGTGATATGAGCTTCCACCGATGTGAGTTTTCCCAAATGGAAGATGCTTTGTTTGTGGGAATATGGGAGTTCAATGTAACTTGAAGATCTCTGGTAAAACATCCTTAACCTTGTGGTTCCTTGTCACAATAATGAGTGGAAACTTGAGTGAACAGAGAAATTAAGTCACCACAATCAAGTGCGAATTTCCTTGAGAAAGGTAAATTCCATTAAAATGGAGTCCTCGATGAAGCACATTCATCTCATCATTCTTTAAGTTCCACCCTATCAACCCTTCCGAGTATTCATCAAGAAATCGCAGCAGCCCTTCTACAATGAAAGATGAGTCATCGACTTCAAGATCCAAAGAAGAAATTTTGGCCTTAGTCTTCTTTCTCCTCCCAGCGTATAGATTTCACGAGGAAGAGCATTTTCGCCTTGTGCATCTGTAGTGGGGCATGTATCGAAGAGATGGAGACATGGTTGAAGCACGGTGCTTTCATCTGTGGGATATCCTTATAGCCTTTTCTGCTTTGGTTTCGCGAGATCGCTTTCTTAACTTTAATCTTCCACCGTGACAACAAAAGTTACTTTGGGAGAGGAGCCGATGCTTGTGTTTCGGAGGAATGGAAGATGGTTCAAGGATTGGCCCTTGGCAGAGAAGAAGCAACTTGAGGTTGCTTCAGCAGGAATGACCGAGAAGATTCTTTGGTTGTAGCATCAACAAATTGAGTCTTTTGGCTTCGAACACCTCATTCTCTCTCAAGTCCTCTTTAGGTTGAGAGATTTTGCTAAGATAATGATCTTTCCTCCATGATTTGGTTATATTTGCGATACAGACATGATCGTGAAGGCCTTGACTTGCTTCATTGTTAGGCGAGTTGGGTTGTGAGTATTGGTTTTTCACCACTCTTCTTATTTCATCTTTAGTGGGAGGTTTGTTTTGGCCTTCGAGCTTGGATGGCCCTCTTTTGTTCAATTGCTTCTTGCCTCCTTTGTCTTCCCTGAGCCATCATTCGCTCCACATAATTGTCACCGAGAAATCTTCACCTAGTACACATTGAGCTAGAGAAGGTTTTGAAATGACTTGTCAAGTGAGATATCCCAATGTTCAAGCAGCATCTTAACCCTCGCCTTCGTCTAGTTCTTTTCTTCTCTCGTGAGTTAGAGATGAAAATTCCTCTGTTCCAAGTTGTTTAGCCAATGTTACACTTTTCTTTGACATCTCAAACTCTGCTAATCTACTTGCTTGACCAGCTCTTTTCCTCCCGAGTCACGTGTTAGGACCAAGTTCATCTTCGATGACATTTTTCCTTTATCATCGTCTTGCAGCACTCTTCTTCAAGAAGATCAACTATAGGAATTTCTTCCAAGTACTTAGATCAACATGTTGATGTAGATTATCAATCGAGGTGGTCAAGACAACAACATCGTGAAGATCTCGTCAAGGTGAAGGGTCGATGGTTCTTGAATGTATGAAGATTGTCCAAGGTCCGGAGATGCATCCTCCATTTGTATATCGCCAGATGCAGCCTTATCAACCACAGTTCCTCCGAAGCTTCGAAGAAACCTTATGAAGATCGATCTCTTTCTTCCGGTGTACGAACGGTTTCGTCTTCTTTGATGAAGTGGCAACACTGATGAAGGGTCATTGAGACACTTCACCAACATTTCTAGAGATCCAAAGGAGGAACTTTGCTCTTCATCGATGAAACCACCGTTTCCTTTTGGAAGACCCTTTTAGGTTGTGCTCTAAGACCTAACTGATTCTGCAGTTCTTCAATTTTACTTCCAAGAGAAGACTTGGTCTCTGCAAGCTCCTTTTCGATTCTTAACCTCTGCGGCATACACATTGACAAGAGCATACACAGATGAGAGTGTAATGGGGTCCTCACCCACCAGATTGCTCTGTGGTAAGGGGAGCCTCATTGGACCTTTCAGAAGTAACCTGGTCATGCTCAATGTGGGGAATATCTTCATCAAGAGGATCCCTCACAGGACATGGTGTGGGTGGTCTATTAAGTTCTGACTCAACATGAGTATCAAGTGTGGGTGGAGAACTGGGACAGGGTGGCTGGTCAGGAGCAACATGAGTTGCTTCAACAGTAGAAGATGGGCCCTCATCAATGTTAACCAATGGATTACCATCAGTCGCCATAGGTGAGATAGGAGGATTATGAGACACATTCTCCTCATCAGCAGCCTCATTATCCTGGGGCAACATAGCAGCTAACAAGGGATGATGTTCCCCTTGAAAGTGAGTTTTCATGGTTGCAAACAATTTAGCAGTCAAGGAACCTATAGGATAAAAGGCTTGGGCTTGGGTAGAGGTGTCTAATATGATTTGTAAAACCTTGGGTACATTAAAATTTTCCTTTGTCTTTTGAATATTTTCAATCATGTTTTCGAAAATATACTTAGAAAAGTTGAAAGTTACCCTGAGAAAGACACAATACCATATCCCGCCTAGTAGAGAACCGGTCCCATCCTCCGATCTTGTTGCTCATGCATTGAGCAGTGTGAACCAGAATCTCCATTTTGGCGAGTTCCTTCTTTAGCCACATATCTGTTCTTGTTCCTCGATACCCAATAGCCCTAAGTCCATTCAAGACATCTTCCGATTAGAGTAAAATACTCCATCAAGATCTTCCAAGTGAAGCTTCCTCCTAATTCGGTCCTCCGTAACAATGTACTGTTTCATCAATCACACCCTAATCTCTCCTCTCTTCTTTTCTCACAGATGCCCAAAATTAGTAATCAGTGATTCATATATCTCATTTGGAGAGTGAGTTAGAGCATAACGAATCTTGGATCTTTCGTAAATTCCACCATTGGTTCGTGCATAGTTCATAACCTTTGCCATTACCTTAAAAGCAACTTTGTTGTGATCATATTTAAATTCAAGAGCCATGAGGATATGAGTGTTTAGGATTATGATTTTGAAATGGTGAGTCTTTGTGAAAGTGGAATGAGAGGAATTTGTTTGTTCAAGCGGTGATGGTGGATGAAGTGTTTTTGCCCAAATCGTGGTCAAAGAAAAATGGACCTGCTTGGTTGACCATCACGACGTGTATGACATCTTTGACCAAACCTAAAATAACACTTCTAGAATCACAAGATCAATCACGAAGTTATGGCATCGCAGAATGCATCAAAGATAAGAATATCTTCTGTAAGTTTCTAGAATTACTGTGCCACCCACTTGCATTAAACTCGTCGAACCTTGAATCCGTCTATAAAATGATCCCAATGTAACTCATCTTTTCACCAAGATCCCCAAATTTTTACCACAAACCCTAGAAGCCAAATAACCTCAATTAACCCAATTGCACTATGACTTCCAAACCTGAGATCATAGATCTCACTTCCTCATCTTCTTCATCATCATCAAGTGGTGAATCAAACCCATGGTTCCATTACTTTCCTCAACCCTATCCAAGACCTAAAAAATCACCCTTTCTTTCTTCTTCAGAAGATGACAGTGTAGTGAATCCAAGTGAATCTGCTGATGATTCTGATGACTCCTATAAGGAGGGAACTTCTTACTCCTAACCTCCAAAGACCTCGGTCTCAACAAAGACCTCGTGCCGTGAATCCGCCACTCCCAAAGATAAAGAGGTGGTTCTTGGTCTCATCGCGCCATCTTTTGGTGCATAAACACCCATCGTATAGAAGAAGGGCTTGAGGAGGGTGGATCGATTGCATTTTGGTTGAAATGAATAGATGAAGCACAAAGACACGATAGTTCTCTTCGTCATCCCACGTGGTCATCGTCATCATCAATCGCTTTCATCAATCCATCCCTCCATTTTGGTCCTTAGCATCTTCGTCGGTCTGGTCATGCATATCCAACCAGCCAGTTAGATCGAATGGGTGGTTATGCAAGACTTCACAAAGGCAAAGCCAGATTTAACGATATCCAAAGATTCGATTAGGTTTCAAATGAAAGATATACATTAGATTAGCTTAGCTTATGTACACTCAGATCTTGAGGATGCAAAATAGAAGTTGACTTTATGTAAAGTCGTAAGTCAGAAACTGCTTCTTGAATGAATGAATGAACAATTTGACTTCAATTTCTTTTCTTTCAAGATTATCTTCGTGAGAATCAAATTGTATGCTTCAAGATTTGTTATCGAAGAAACAGCAACACTTTCTCAACTATCGACCATGTACTAATGAGCCACTCTTGATGAATATGATCTTGATCATGGGATGTATAACCGCAATCCGTATAAGGAATAGACAAAATGCAGATGATAACCGCAAAACAAACACTAAACAAACACTACAACAAGAACAAACACACTAGAGAAAATTAGAAGTTAGTGTTAGAGTACAAACTAATATATAGAAACAAACCAAAAATCTGCAGAGTAGATATAAAACAAAATCACAGAGTTTGCACAAATCCTCCCCGAGGCATATGCCTCCCCGAGGCCTATGCCTCCCCTTAAACTATGCATCAAGGGTTTAGCATTCCAATATTGACCACGGTGTTGAAACCTTGGTCCATCAAAAGCCTTTGTTAATAGGTCCGCCACATTATTATCAGTATGGATTTTAGCCACTTTTATCAAATGTTTTTCATAAGCATCTCTTATAAAGTGGTGCCCGATTTCAATGTGTTTCGCTCGACCGTGAAAACTGGATTTTGACTATGCAGATGGTACTTTGATTATCTATATGAATTGTAGTATTCATAAAGTTGTACCATAGTCCAAAGAATTGGTTCTCAATCCAAAGGACTTGTCCACGCAGCAGTTGCAAAGAAGAACGCACTCTGCTTCAAAGAGTTGAGGTGGCCACAATGGTTTGTTTCTTGCATTGCCAAGAAATCAACCTTTGCCTAGAAATTGGCAGCCTCCAGTTGTGGATCTTCTATCCAGATTTGCACCAAAGATAATCACCGTCACTATATGCTTCTAACTTGAAAGGAGATTCTTTTGGGTACCAAAGGCCTAAAGAGGTTGGCCTTGAGGTACTTAAAGATCTTCTTTACAAGATTGAGATGTGAAGCAAGTGGGTGACTTGATGTCGAGAACATACACTCACAAAGAACGTAATATCGTGCCTTGAAGTGTCAGATACATTAATGAACCAATCATGGACTGCATGGATGCACATTCACTGTAGATCTGGTTCATTATTTGCTTTAGTCTTGGAGCTTCATAAGGTGTGGTGGCGCCCTAACACCTTCCATACCAAACTTCTTCAGAATGTCCTCACATATTTATCTTGACCGATAAAGATGCCATCTTGTTTCACTGAACTTGGAGACCCAAATAGAAAGTAAGTTCTCCCATAGCACCTCATTTGAAATTCACCTTCATAAGTTCCTCGAATTCCCTGCACCAAGCTTCATTTGTGGAACCAAAGATAATGTCGTCCACATACACTTGTACCAGAATGATGTCGGAGTAATTCTTCTTGAGGAACAGAGTTTTATCAATAGCTCCTCTTCTATAGCCATGCTTCAGCAGGAATGATGAAAGCCGAGCATACCAAGCTCTTGGAGCCTGATGTAAGCCATAGAGAGCTTTAACAACCTTGTAAACATGATTTGGGTGATCCGGGTCTTCAAACCTTTGGTTGAGAGACATAAACCTCTTCTTCAATCTCACCATACGAAAAGCACCTTTGACATCCATTTGATACACCATGAAGCCCATATAAGAAGCATAAGCCAAGAAAATGCGAATTGCTTCAACTCGCAACAGGGCAAACACTTCATCATAATCAATTCCTTCCTCCGTCTGAAGCCTTGTGCTACTAACTTGCTTTGTTTTTAATCACAACACCGAGAATCTCTTATTCTTCGAACCCACTTTGTCCCAATGGCATATTTGCCATCGGTAAAGTGGAACCAAGATCCAAACCTGCTGATTGTGAAATTGTTGCATCTCTTCTTGCATTGCGTCTAGCCAACTTGAATCATTAAGAGCTTGAGATACACTCGTTGGTTCCACTTGAGAGAAAACAAGTAAATGTACAATGTTTGAAGTCCGTGATTGTCTCTTTGTTGGTTGGAGACATAAGAGAAAGGCAATTGGCCAAATTGAGGACTTGTGATAGCCCTTCGAGTTCTGACGGTGCCAAGATCACCTATGATGTTGGATTGAGGATGAGCAATATTGATCCTCTGAGTAGCGGTGGGGTTGACTTCAATGGATGAATCAAGATTAGTGATGGTTGGTTCAAATTCAAGATCATAAGAGGGTGAGGTGAAGATGCCACTTTGGGTTGATGATTTCCAAGATCCAAGGTTTTGGAAAGCGTGTATAGGGTTCACCAAAGTCTAAAGATACTTGAGAAGGAACAAGATAGCCTTCAAGCAGATTTGGGGATGGAGGGTGTGAGAGTCAACTTCAACAGACACAAGTTGTTTACGACTCTTCATTAGCTACCCTTTCTTTCGGTTCCCTGCTTCAAGCGTGGCGAGAAATTCTTGAGTCTGAAGCCTAGCAAGGTCCTCAGCATAATGAGAGTCATCTTCATCGCTCAAATCAGCAGTATCCTTGGAGGTGGTACCTGCAATATTGTTAGGAGAGAAAGAAGGCACAAGTATGGGTTGCTCATCATCTTCAAACTCATTTTCAGAGTCATCATCAAAGGGACCTGCATGGTTAGTTGGAGAGTCTTGAGGACCTCAGATTCGATTAGCCACGTGTCTAGTGTAACCCAAGGAATCGGTTATAGTCAAGGTCAAAGACCACGTATGACCCCGTCCTTGAATGTTATGCTTATCTTCAAAAATCTTAGGTTCAACGTCTCCTCTATCTTCTTGGCTTGCAAATTGTACACCCCAGTAGGCCTTACTATGAGTGAATAACCCACAATGTAACCATCATCGCCCTTCTCATCAAATTTTCCCAACGGATCACTTGTGTTGAATGGTCACTTGACAACCAAAAGGTTTTGGTAGTGAATGACGGAACCTTTCAAAGAAGTTCATATGGGGTTTTAAGTTGTGAGTGCAGTAATGGACACCTGTTGAGCACATAGCAGGTGGCCA
This sequence comes from Chrysanthemum lavandulifolium, assembly GCA_022545495.1. Classification (NCBI taxonomy): domain Eukaryota; kingdom Viridiplantae; phylum Streptophyta; class Magnoliopsida; order Asterales; family Asteraceae; genus Chrysanthemum; species Chrysanthemum lavandulifolium. Next base: position 225,259,691 of record CM040240.1, on the reverse strand, counting down.
ACAGCCTTCGATCCGTAACATGGTGGGCGGTTTAGAGTCCAAAGCATGGATCTAGCACCTCTATTAAGGTTCTATTCTTTCTTTCGGCCACCCCATTTTGTTGTGGGGTTCTTGGATTACTATAGTCCCTTTTATGCCTTTTGACCCACGAGTTCTATAAGAATAGCATTTTTGAACTACTGTCCCATTATCACACCTAATACCCTTAACCTTTTGTTCAACCGATTTTCAACAAGAGTGATGAATTCGATCGACGCGAGATGTTTCATCTTTGGTTACGAAAAAAAACCCAACAAAATCAGCTAAAGCCATCGGTGATTACCAAACAGAAGAACTTATGATCAATGCTTCGACTTGAGTTGGACCAAATGATCCATGTGAAACAGCTGAAGAGGTTCAAGAATGATGCTCATAGCATTGATAGCTTTATAAAAGCTCGTGTTGTTTTCCTTTGTTGCAAGCGACACAATTGTGATCATTGTGAAAACTTTGGTGGGAAGACCTTCAACAAGACCCATTTTAGAGAGTTTGTTAATGGTCTTGAAATTCACATGCGCCATTCTTCTATGCCATTTAGTGGACTCATCAAGAGATGCTTTAGCCACCAAGCAAGTGAGATCACCACCGGTTGAACTTCATTAAGGTTGAATGTGTATAAATTGTGATGAGGAACCTTCAAGAGAATTGAAGTTTCTTCGGGAGTTTGAAGTCTTTAGACAGCACAAGACATTCATTCTCGATGAAGAGAACTTTGTTCTTAGTGTCACGATTTGTGAAACAGAGAACAAGTTGAAATCTCAAGTTCCTTAACAAAATACACATTTGAAATCTAGATGAGGTGTTTTATGGTGCCTTTCCTGTGATACTCCCATCACTTCCTCCAAACGTTACATTGCCTCCTCCTTCTATAGGGACAAAATTGTGCATCATATCCTGCCCCGGACATGCTTCGGAACAACCACTATCAACAAAGACCTTGATAGATCTTAAGCACTCGGGGATCGTTAGCGTTGCCTATGTAATCACAAGCAAACTAATAGAAGATCTCTACAACTTTGTATTGTAGCGGAAAATGAATACAAGTTATAGTAACTAAGAACACTTTTGATCCTCTATGGATCTTTGATTATAGAAACTCTATGTTTCCGATAGAATACAAGACTTGAGAAAACTTTAGAAAAGCTTATCAATTACAAACTAATATGGTTTCTTATATAGCAAGAAACCCTAATGAGTGTTGACAATTTACGCTTCTACTACTACACTAGACTAAGCATGCAACTAGACAAGCATGCAACTAATCATATTGTTTTGTTAATCATCGTGTTTATTACGAGTAAGCTCTACATGTACGGCGCCAACCTATACATACAGTGACTTTTACTCTAAAGTGAGCTTATCTCTCCCACGTGGTTCCACTTTCGCTGACAACACACCGTCGCTTTATCACTATTGAAGTATAACCCGGCGACATCGGATCTTCTTCTGCGTAATCACTTCAACTTAAACTGCGAGTCGATGGTTGTGTGGCCCTGTAATCGAGATTACCTTAATTCCCAACAATACTTGCATCAAAATGTTATCATTAGTGCGATGTCTGCCGTTGCTACTTGATGTACCGATGAGCACAAAAAAAATGTTATCATTGGTACAACTAAGTCTAATGAGCACAAAAAAAAAGACTTAGCTACTGATGTACTGTTGTTGCAGTCTAAAACAGACCAAGGGGTCAACTTTTGAGCTTATTTTTGGATAAGCTACCGAGGGATAAGCTCATGATACTTGTTGGAACCTCAAACCCACCCACCGACTTGCTTGTGCCCCATGTCTAGCTTCTAAGGAGCTTTACAAGCTTGCCAAGAGCTTATGAAAATGGCTCGGTGGGTGATTATGAGGTGTGAGGCAAAATCATTTCAAATGCGACTTAAAAGAAGCTCCTCAAAAGCCACTTAGAAAAATTTACAAAATTTTCAAAATGTGGACTGAAAAGATGAGCAACCAAACTTCTAAATCCCAAAATCTCGGAAGATTGGATCAAAATTGAACAAATTAAAATTCAAAAACAAACTTGATTTAAAAGAAAATTATGCGCTTTGACTTTTTCTCTTTTGAAGAACTTTGACTAAAGTGAGTCGTTGGTGATCTAAAATGGATGGAAATGTAATTATAAACTAAAATGAAGCTAGATTAATGCTAACTAACAACTTCTAAATCTAAATTTGTGATTATCCTACCTCAAAACTCAACCATTCTAGTAATGATTGAGATAAACTAAAAATTGACTTTTACTTGGAATAGTTGTGAAAATTATGACTTGACTACCTAAACTAACCTAGTTACAAGGCCATCCCAAATTTCACCTTGCTCTACTTAAGTTGACCACTTTTGACAAAAGCTTAAGGACTTTGACTTTCCTTGACTTTGGTAAAACAGTTTTTAGAATCAAACAACCTTTTAAAGAAATCAAGAGAGACTTTTAAAGCTCATAGCACATAAAAGAAACAGTAAACAACAAATCTTTCATTAACTTAAAATTTGGAATAACAATTGCTGGAAAAGTAAGACTTTGCTTGAAAGATTACAAAATATTTAAAATTATGAATACTACTAAAACTGTTAAAGTCCTAAGCCACCTTCATTTAACGGAAAGAAAGTATTTTGTTACAGAATCCATACCCACATCACATCCACCATTAACGAAAAGAAACTAGGATTAAATTCAACATAATGTGCCTTCAATAGAATCAAACCATTTGGGCGCTCCATCCACGATCTAAACCTGATTTGATCCATTGACTTTGATCTAACTTGCATCTTTTTGATGATGGTGGTGTGGCAAGGTGGTGGAGGTGGCTGTGGTGTCGGTGTGGTGGTGCTAGAGAGAGAGAGAGGAGGCAGTAAAAGGGATGTGAGAAAGAGTAGAAGATAAATTTTATGATATAAAGTTACACAAGGATGAACGGTGTAATTGTTTAGAGCCACAGGGATGATTTATGTAAATTTATGTAATTAATTTCTGATTAGAGGCTACAATAGGAAAATTAGGCAAGTTTAGAGCTACTTTAGGAGAAAAAAAAGTTCGATGCCCACAAAAGGAAAAGGTGGCAAGTTCGATGCCTTTTCAGACAATTTGCCCAAACAAAAACACATAGAAACTCATAGCAAAAGGTGAAGCTGCAAGAAAACTCTCTCATTCCCTCTTTGAGGTTCGGCCAAGCTAGGAAGAAGAGGAAGAAACCTAAAGTTTTTCAAGATCAAGTGCTTAAACAAACCATAGTATACTTCTATATAAGATTTTGAAATAAAAATCAAGAAGTAATTAATACCTAGTTACTTAAACCTCATCATAATAACTAGCAAGCTTTCATAATCCTTACTACTCTTTCATAATCTTACTTGAGTTATTTTTATTATCCTAGTAGAAAAACATGCAAGTATCATATGGATTATACCACTTTTAATTGTTTTTATTTCATATTATAAGTTTTAATCATCCTATAATTAATCCCTTGAAACATATCATTGTTGATGAAGTTTAGGAACCCATGACACCCTAAGAAGGTGTATGGTAGGTTTAGAATATATTTTGTGTTGATTTGAAGTGATTGGAACAAGTGTTACGCAAGAAAAATCATTTTCGACAACACAAGATTGAGGTATGTTCGTTTTTACAAAATCTGGAAATTTCGACAGGTCATGAAGTATTTTTGTTTATATTTTCAGAAAATATACTTTAAAACGAAACCGTGGTCGCTTGAACGGGTTAAACGGATTTATAACGAAGAAGTTACGCTATTTTCAAGTTTAACGACGAAAACTAATTTTCGAAAAATTCAAAGCTGTCAAGGTTTATTTAAAGGCGAAACGAGTTTTAAACATTATCTAAATGAGTCGATTTATCAAAAATATATTAGTATACTTTAACACGAAACTAAGGATATATAAAAGCGTATAAAATGGACTTATAACGACTAAGTTATACGCGTTTTAAATATGGATATCGTAACTATTTTTCACAAGTAATAACACTTACATATTTTTACGAGACCAAAATGGTTGTCGTATGTGACTATGTTTGGAGCTATTTTCATATCGATAGAATACTTTTGAGATAGCGATGTCTACTAGTAAAAATGAGTTCGCCTATTCTATTTTCCAAAATGTTTAACCGTTTGTCAAACGAAGGTATAACGAATAAATTACAATCACTCAAAATTGGTCATTTTCATGAATTGTCAAAGTGTATTATTTTACGACGAAAAACTATAATTTCTAAATAAATCACTAAATGACTATCGTAGGATATCATTTTAACGTAAGTACTTATAAAGTAATTTATAACTTGATAAGACGTTATAAACTTATTTTCGACGATAAACTTTATTTTCAAATGCACAAGTGGTATGGATATCATATGAGTTTGCATGCACAACATTGTTTCATGACTTATATTAGAGCATATCATTCATATTAGGTTGCGGATAGAGATTGCACCTCATTTATGTGTATCCACTTTGTCATCATAATTATTGCATCAGGTGAGTAATCTCAACCCCCTTTTTACCGTTTTTACTATATTTTGGGGCGAAATGCATGAACCATACTTGAACTAAATTGATTACTAATTTTATGAAATCTTTTGACTTGAACTTTTGAACTTGAATCAAACCCTTGAACTTAATTACGAACTTATGACTTGTTTGAACTTATTGAACCGTATGTGCTATGACCTAAAAGTCTCCCTATGTGAACGGAGCAATACCAATTCTCGCCTTATTGGTGGAGTGTGCAAAGTCTCCCTATGTGAACGGAGCAATACCAAGTCTCGCCTTATTGGTGGAGCGTGCAAATTCTTCCATGTTCGGAGTGTTCTTAATTGTATATAATAGTTGTATGATGTATCGTTCGTACATTCGCATTGTTAGTCTCCTATCAGTAGGTAGTATGGATAGCGCTATTAGAGGTCGGCCAACCTCTCATTCACTATGTTACGGGACACATATTATTTATTCTAGGGGCTTTGCCTGGCATACATTATTATATACGTGGTGCTATATTTTGAATTATTATGACAACGTATACTTGACTACTAGACACACTATATTTTGTGCAATGGGTTGTGAACACACAGGTTGCAAGTTTTGTATGGGCGGAACTTGGAACTGAGTGGATTTACAATGCCTTTGCTTTGTGGACTATTCTCGATGACCGAAACCTTTGACCCTCCCTCTTAAGAGTTTTCATATTATATAAAACGTGTGTACTCACCATCTATTTTCATAGTTGACCCGTTTTCTCTCATGCATTTCAGGTGATCGTTAGTAAGCTTTCTTCAAGGTCTTTGCATAATGAAGTTTTCACATGTCACTACTAATCATTATGTATTATAACGCAATCTTTCGAACGAAACTATATATTATATTTGCCGATGTCGGCTAAACTAGTATTGTAATGATGTATTTTCCTTTTAAATCTTAAACGTTGGTATGTTCTATTATCTTATGATTGTGTTCCTTTCTAGTTACACCTCGTGTTTCCGCCTTGTGGTGTGACACTCAAGCCAATTACTAGCTTGGTCCGTAGAGAATTGGAAGAGACACGACGCGTGGTCTCCCGAGTAGTAGCATCGAGGTCGATGGAATCGACAATTTTAAGGAAATCCTTAAGATCTTGATTAGGATCTTCGAATGAAGTCCATGGAATGCACATCCGTTTGCACCAACCGGATGGTGTCGGATCACAGGCCGTAGTTTGGGCTTGGTCGGGAAGCTCAATGGTGTTCCTATAGCCTAGGTGGCTTGGTCTTGAGTATTCACCAAGAGTACGGCCTCTTGGCGGGTCATTTGGTGGTGGGTTGATGAGTGGTGGTTGGTTATCACCTTCCATAATGAAAAGTGATGGGTTACGAACAAAGGTCACAAAGAAGGGGATAGACTACGAGGAAGCTAAAATTGAGAAAAAGTTTACTTGATAGGAATCAGCAAGAAACCTAAGCGAGGTGGACTCTAACTAGCTATTCTATTCCCGACACGCGCCAAAAACTTGATAACGCTTACAGTGCGTTCGGGGTCAAAGGAACTTCCTTTTAAATCGAGCAAGTTTTTCAACACCCTAGGCGGTGAACCTAATCGTTGTAGTGTAGTGTTAGGGTAAGTCACGGAATTGATATCGTTCTCTGGGAATAGGAATGCTAGTGAGAAGTTACTACGCTAAGGTTGGGGTTGAGGAAGATTATTTCTTATCTTTTTTATATTTTTTAGGAAATGGAAAAGTACGAATCTCGGGGTTTGGATTTGGGGGGGAGGGGGGGTTGGTATTTCTACCGATTACTTCTACTTATCTAATTATCTAAGCTAAGGTGAATGTAGTCTATGTCTATTGTTGTGTGCTCGTATGATGATTAAAAATGTATTTGCTTAGGCTTTATTACTCCCTAGTTATCTCCTATTGATGGTTGAATTGTCACGTCCTTATTCTTAATCGCGTTGTGTCTCTAAGATCATAGGGTATGCGTTTATCCCTAACTCTTTCAAGCTACCAAAGGTTAATGACTACAAAATCTCCAGGATTTATAAACTTTAACTCTAAGGTATTCTTTGGATGTATAGCCTAGAATTACTCTAGGTGTTTATAAACTAAGGTTCAACAAAGATTAATCAAGCATTACAAACACAACGAATGACCTATCGCAATACTAGGTCGATCACAATTAACATAAGAGACAACCAATCAATATTTAATAACTAAGTTTCATATTACCTAAGCAAACACACAAGTAAATTAGCCGGACATGGGGAACATGCAAGCATACACACAATCAATTGAAGACATAATTAAATTAATGAAGTAAAACACTTATCTTGATATAAGATAGGGTATGGAACCCTAAAATCTTGTTCAAGACAACCTTGGTTCGGTTTAGGTTTTACTCCACAAAACTACACCTGAAAACTAAAAATTTGGATTCTATATATAAGGTTACAAGCTATGACGGCGTCACCTTTAATTTGTGGCGCGTCGGGTCGCCGCCATTAGGGTTTCGTCTTGGCCACGTTAGCATTACGACGGCGTCACCTTATACCCGTGACGCTGTCTCCTTGGTCTCGGCGTCGTCGGATCAAATCTAGGCCGTCGAGATGCGACGCCCTACTCTTTTAAAACCTGATGCCGTCACTTGTAAATAAGCAATTTGGCTACTGAGTCGTCACAAAATTTGTTCCGACGGCGTCACAAGTATAACCTGACGTCGTCCCGTTTCAATTCAGCAGCTTGAGTGTCTCGATTCTTGACTTTGGCCATTTTCTTCGTATATTCGCACCTTTTCGTTCGAATAAGTGTCACTTCAGCAATTTGCCTTCAAGAGACCTAAAAAGTGAAAAGGACCGATATTAAGTAATAACGGATACAAAAGTGATCAAATAAGGGCTTAAATGACCCCTCGAAAAGGTACATTATAATACCTTATCAGTATCACGTATGATATAACAAATAAAATACAAGAAAGCACGTAATATACCTTTCGAGGAAGCTTTTGTGTAATATGCCACATACACAATCTGTGTTTCGATCCAGCAAATTCTTGTTCAATCGCCTTTCTCATAGCCCCGTCCTGATCAGTCACAACGATACTAGGAGCTTTACCAAACGCTTTTATAAATGCTTTGAGCAACCAAATATAAGAGTTTGCGCTTTCATTCTTCAAAAGCCCGCACAACCGTAACACACTTCCTATGATTATCAATTCTTTGTAAAATGAACAAACATCATTTTGTACCGAAAAACAAAAACAAAATAGTTAAAAAAAAAACAAATACGAAGACAAATACAAAACAATAAAATATGATATATATAATACAATAATATATATATATATATATATATATATATATATATATATATATATATATATATATATATATATATATATATATATATATATATATATATATATATATATATATCATCAAATACTTACTTATTTGTCCTATATGTAGCATCAAAAGAGACAACATCACAAAACTCTTTGTAATTGTACATGGAAACTTCATTAGCCCAAAAAATTGCAGAAAGCTCAGCATTCTCAACCAAGTAATCAAACGAAAAATATGGAACATGCTTCTTTCTATTTTCCATCTTAGCTATAAGCATCTGCGCATCACTATCGCCTATATAACAATTCATACTCCTAAAAAAGTTCTTAAAGTCAACAGTTGTACCATGAACAAGCAATCGATCCTTCGGACCACCAACAAGTGATGAGCTCTCGTTGCACCTATATTCACACTAGTAGCTTTAACAATAAACAATGCTCAAAGATATGTTAACTGCCTTTCGGTCTTTGACAAATGCTTATATTCTTTACGTTCAAGCTCATGGTTATGTATACTATAAAAACAGTCAACTTATACTTTGTAGAACCAGGAATCAACTCAAACATAACACGTGCTTTGCAACTTGTGATATGCAGGTTCGAACTTCTCTTCTACTTGTCGCTATTCTCTAAATCTAGTGTGTCTACATGAATTCCCTTAGGACAGCCTTTCCTATTACACACTAGATTTATCTTAACAATACCACTTCTCAACCTTTTCTGACATGATTTCCTAACCACAAACCCTGCTTTTGAAGCATATTTCATATACGCACTAATGCACTCATCAACTGAATTATAAACATTGCCCTTAGCTAGTAAAACATCCACAGGAACTTTAGGAATATAATAAACCGTTCCACCAGGAGTATCAAAATTAGAGTGAGTAGAAAATGATTCAGGAGTTTTCAAAGCATTCAGTTCTGAAAAAACAAAAAGCACAAATAAAAACAGTGATCAAGTAAAAATGAAATAACAAACACATGTTCTTATGATCATGTATGATATAACACATGTGCTCTATGTAACAGATATATATCACATGTGATATCACATATGATATCAAATATGATGCATAATATTATCAAAATAAAAAGTGCTTAATTCAATCAAAACATAACAGCTTATTCAAAAGCTTAAACTACTTAATTCAATCAAAACGTAAACTAATAGCTTATTCAAAGCTTAAAATGCTTAATTAATCAAAACTAATTAACGACTTAATTTCAATCTAAGCGTAACTAATAGCTTATTCGAGCTTAAAATGATTAACGACTTATCCATCTTCTTCATCACGCATGACCCTAACTAACGACTTAGTTCAATCTAAACCTAACTAATAGCTTATTCATAGCTTAAAACTAACTTAAAACCGCTTAATTCAATCTAAACCTAAATTAAAACCGCTTAATTCAATATAAACCTAACTAATAGCTTATTCATAGCTTAAAGCATTATTCAAACATAAAACACAATGAATAACAAAATTTAAACACATCTTACTCTTAATAGTCGCAGATTCATCACCGTGTTCATAAGCTACAATCTCCTCCGTATACTTAGCAGAAACATCATCACTAACAACAATATCTTCAGTTGTAGAAGGAAGATCAGAAACAACGACGTTTTCAGAAGAAGAAGAAAGCTCAGTAGCACCAATCTCTTGAGAAGAAGAAGAACGATCAGAAGAAACTGAAGAATTTGGAATCGAATCCATAAAAGAATCGTTTAATTGAAACAGAATTAGGGTTACGTGATGAAGAAGATGAATAAACGAGAGAAAAGAGGGAAACACACACTTTGTGTGTGTGAAATTAAAAGAGCGTTTAATTGAAACAAATGTAAAAAATGCTTTTTATATTGACTAAAATACCCTTGCAGTGTAAAAATTAAGTTTAATCTAAACTATTAGATCAAAATGAATGAAAGGTGAGGATTGATCCCTTGGTATGTAGATAAAGTTTTGTCCCTAAATGATCTTATATCAATATTTAATCCATAAAACATACACAAATCAGCAATTAGTATAAACATAATAACATTTGAATACCATTAAACATTCAAGAATCAAGACTCACAGAAAAAACTATAATCATCATCATCATGACAAAACAATGAAAATAAGTTTTTGTTACTTTATTTTGATATGCTTATAAAAAGTTCATGATTGTTTATGATTATGATGTATTTGTAACATGTTCATGATCATCATAGTTTACCAATGTTTTTATTTTAATTCATGTGAGCAGCACAAGATTTATTTTTCTTCAAAACTTCGAGTCTTACACGGGTGTACTCGAAGAACCGGAACTGAAAATCCCACTCGGTCCGGTTCTAGGTTCCCAGCTTCCACTAATTTTGGTTCCCGGTTCCTTGGATTCCGGTTCCTGCTGATTCTGGAACTGTGCTCATCCCTAGAGTGGATTCCTCTTCTTTACTCCCTGTTTTTCTCTTTATAGCTGGATCTAAATGGTTGTCCCACCTGAAAACCATTGACTTTATTATTTTGGAGTGATCTCAATGGCGTAAGATGATACACGAGTCTGTTAACCAACTAAATGGATTAAATTAACATCACTTACCTCTCTTCGCATTGAATGCTACTGCGACCCGGTAAATCGTTTGCAATTTTAGACCAAGTCATTTTACCATTCGCCTCAAAAGTCTTCACTATATGATCATCTTCCTGGATATAATTAAGATAAGACATATTTTAATAAAACAAACAGATTGGCAGTATAACTGTATAAGCAAACAGATGGTCTAAATAGAGTATGGGTACACTAAGAAGAAAAATAAAAATATGAAGAATGAGAAATGTTTTCTGCCACACATCTCAAATGTAGAAAAAGAATTTCATGGTAGATGCATATTTTTTTAGGTGCATCTGAAATGTGCGATTATGGTTATTTCTCATCATTCTCATTTTACTTATATTTCTTATTTGATCCTTACTCGGTCTAAATATACCTCTTTGGTCCATGGCCCTTTATTAATTTCAGGATTTAGATATTTGACCCAACGATGACAACATACAACATCTGCCCGCCCCGGAATCTGTTCGGCTACATATGACAAGAAACTGAAGTTAGAACAAAAACTCCCCGTCTACAAGATATGTGAAATATTGTGAGCAATTAGTTTTTTACTTTACCAACAAAAGACTGTTATGTTATTGACATAGTAAAGAAAGTGAAATGACTATGTGATAGCAAAGCTCACCTATTTCCCTCCAGGTATTATACTTCTTCACTAACTCAATTAAAAGATTGTCCTGAAACACAGAATGAATAGTTAAAGTGTTTTGCTTCCAATTTACTGTAGCTCAAATGGGGTATAAAGGCAACACAAATTGGTCACTGAACTTGTACTCAACCACCTCTCATTATTAGTTCAATATGTTCCTAGTATTAAATTGATGATTAGCATAAACTTTACTCAAAATATAACTCATAGCTACAGACCAACCTCGTCATTTGTCCAGACTACACTTGGTGAACGTGTTCGGGCAATGTTTCTACAAAAAAGAAATATACTCGTGAGATAATCATATCAGGGTCTACTGTAATTATAATTAGATACAACTTTATTCACTCAAATGAGTTTATGTTTATGCAAATGGTTATATTTTAATTAGAATAGCGAGCCACGAAATAAGACATGAGAGCCTTGAAAGTTAACAATAGACTAAAATCGAAACCATTCACAAAAACAGAACCATAAACTGTATAAAAACATTACCATGCTAAGCCATTCTTTTCACTTTCGAATTAGGAGGAAACAAGAACATGTATGGGCAACATACTACATTGTGGTTATCAATACATTATAAACGAGGAAAAAACCTAACTCGTACAATATTTGGGGTTCCATCGTAAAACCAAGTGACAACAAACTTATTACCAAAATCCTAAGATCGTACTGTCAGCAAATAAGATGCTATCATCTCATCCCCACATGTATAGTCACTCAAGTGATGCCTGCTATTGGGATTGCAGCTTACAAGTGTGTGATAACATGCTCTAAAAGTTTAAGATTGTGCAATTCTAAGAACATGCATTGGCAACGTACTACATTTAACTACAATTTAAAAAAAAAATAAATAAAAAAAAAATAAATAAATAAATAACTCGACTCTTTATCTGTAAGGCACATATATGAGATAGATGACCCGTGTCACTGGTGACAAGATAATAAACTCTTCAAGCAAGTTCTCATACAAGAATAGTTGTAACCGTGAGGCATGTTATTTGGTCTACAAGTATAAACTAACAATATAACATCCTCTCCTACGTACCCTATCATACGTTCACGGATACTAATCTACTACTAATAAATCATATATACTCATCAGTCATCACATGACTTGTTCTCAACAAGAAACATGTACATATATAACTACTAAACTTAAAAAGTAGCACTTCACCATCTACTTACGAAACTACATTATCTTCCATAATTCACATAAACTTAACAAATTAAACAGTAAACCAGTAAAAGAAACAACAAGATACTCACCCTCGATCACGATGACTCCTCAACGTATTTCCATCACAACTACTAAAAATACAGCAAGAAACCGAACTCGACGTTGATCCAGCTTCTTTTTTCAACTCAACCGAATGTGGTTCACTCTTCATCCCAACATCACCTTCCATAACCTAAAAACACACACACGTTCATAACATTGAAACAAATACCCCTTAAAACACACTAATTTCAAAACACTACAAACAGACATTCATAAAAAATCGATAAAAATCAATCTATATTGGGAGTGATTGAACGATACGAAATCGATAACAAAACAAGTGAATTTAAACAAAAACGTTAATTTTCTAAGGATTTATAGCAGCATGAAGGTTTTTAACCGTTAAAAAGAGAGAAAGATAGTGTGTTGTGGATTTAAACGTAAATTGTAACCTAACGTTACCAGGAAAATTTGGAAAGTAGGGGAGACTGATTTTAGAAAAAGTGGGAGATATTCACATTAAATTAAATATTTAATCACTTAATTTTTAGTTATAAATTACGGTTTAACTACTTCAATTAATTTTGTTAAGGGTGATGGAAGTCATGATCATATGCCTCACACATGCCTCATCACACACCAATAATATCATTACACATCATGCATGCCTCTCTCATGCCTCACCATACTTTTTAGTGGCAACCATGATCCCATGCTTCACCTAATTTTATTTTTTATTTGCTCCCAACGTTCGAATATTAATGCTCCCAACGTTAGACTATTTAATGCCCAAACTCCATGCCTCAACGGCAAAGATGGCGAAACCCATCATGCCGCAGCCATGCCGAAGCGATGGCGGCGGTGTTCTTGCTTCGGCATGGTTGCAAACCGCATCATGCCGTGTACCATTGCCACCACCCTAAGCTTTATAGGAATTTGGTAATGAGTACTCACTGGACATCTTTTAAACTATAAATACATGTATTTAATGTGTAATTAATACACTTAAACTTCACTTTTCAATAAAAAATGCATTTAATGAACATTAAATAAGTGTAAATTTTTAATTTGATACACTCAAACTTTTCATATAACACTTTAAGGATTGCCTAAGTGAGCACCAATTAGCAAATCTCCCATGATTGTTATTGCTTATGATTGTTCACAGTATGCGGAATCAACAGATTATGTGCTCAAAGACGAAGTTGATCACTTTTTGCCACTGGTTTGACTTCAATCTATTTTGTAAAGTGATCGACAACGATGATAAGGAACTTGCGTTGTTTGGGCTTGTTGTTAGTGGTTCGCAGATGTCAATTCCCATTGGTAAAATGGCCATGACGCTTTGATTGGGATTAAGTCATATGGGGAGCACGTTGGACTTTTGCATAAGACTAATAGGCAGGGCAAGTTTGTAATAATGTTTTTGGGTCCTTGTTGATCGTTGGCCAATAATAACCCATTTCTATTGCCTTGACTGCGACTGCCCTTGCGCTAGAATGCATACAACATGTGCCTCCGTGTATTTCTTGCATGACAGCTTGTGCCTGAGTTGGACCCACGCACCTTGCCATTGGTCCCATGTAAGTTTTCTATATAGCACGTCATCCTTGAAGTACTAGTTCATTGACTTCCACCTGATCTTTTGTACTTCTTCCTAGTCCTTAGGGGGTGGTCCTTCTCGAAAGTATTTTAGGAAGGGAGTGTTAGTCTATCTCTTCTCTGAACAATCGTATATAATATGCACACTGACTTTGTTTGATATATATAATCGTTAGTTTTTACAGACTTGGGTTTTATGGGTATATATAACCCATCAACCGACACTATGAACCGGTATATCTTTTACAAACCGACACAACCTACAAACTTAACTGCCATAACCGCTTATAACTGTTTTTCGGTTATTAACTTTACTATTGACACACTAGACCCTTTAACTTATATACATACATAAATACTACACTAATCTTGACTTACATGGATTAATAAGTTAATATCCAATACTCCTCCCTAATTTATTAATCCATGCCTTCGATATCTTCAAGCTCCATCATCTTTATCTTTAAACTTTGGCTTGTTTCCACTTTCTTTGTCTTGATCTTCAACACGAACTATGTCTTGAACTTCCTCTTTGATTTGACTTCTTTCTTCCTTGTCTTCAATCTCATCTCGATCATCTTTGTCTCCTTTGTCACTATCTTCCTTCATTTGTATCATTTCATAATCTTGCGTCTCCAATAATCTGCTTCGGTATCACGATCTTCGGTTCAACTTTCTTGTTGCATGATTTAATGTCTTTCTCTATCTGGCTTTCCTTTGGAACTCTTGATGGCGTCTCTTGATGCTTCTTGCATTCGCCTTTGTCAACTCTTTCTTCTTCTAGATGTTTCTCATTTGAAACACCTTCATGGTTCTCTTTCTCAAACAATTCTCTTACTGTTTTTAACTCTTTCATCTCTTTGCTTGTGCAATCTCTCAACTTCTTGAGGTTCTCTAACTCTCTCTGCATTTGTTTCTCAAATGCCATTTCTCTATTTCTTATTTTCTTTTCAATCTCTTGTTTTTCAATCTCTAACTCTTGAAGCATTTCAAACTTCCAAAACTCTAATTTACTCTTCAAATCAATTTCTATCTCTGACCGCATATCTTCTAATATTCCTTTTGAATTTCATCCTTCTCAATGACAATTCCTTTCCTTCTCGGTTCTTCCTTTAAGGATGCTATCTCCTTTTCATCTTTGCTTGAAACCATCAATAGTGCTGGTTCGTCATCTTCAAACACAAGGTTTGCTTTTTCTTCTCTGGTTTGGTTTTGGACAATTTGCGACAAAGTGTCCAAACTCATGACAATTATAGCACTCTATTTCTCTTAAGTCTCTCCTATGGTAGTTTTGATCTCCATGGTTTCTCTTGTTTCTATCATAACTATCTCCATTCTTACTATCGCTTGTGAATCTTCCTTGGCCTCTTCCTCGTGTCTGATTAATACCTCCTCGTCTATCATTTCCATAGTTTCGTTCATAATTTCTATTATTCCCTTGACGTGTGAACAACAATTTCTCACTATTATCTTCATCACTTCCTTTCCTAAACTTAAGCCTTTCTTCATAAGTCTTAAGTTTCCCAATAATCTCCTCTAATTTTTCTTTCTTAAAATCAACAACCATTTCAATGGTTGCTACTCTTGTACAAACTTATCCGCACCGCATTTAGTAATTTTCGTACTTTCGTTTGCTCATCAAACGTCAATCCACATGTAGCGACCTTTGTAATAATACTCATCAACCTCCCAAAGAAATGAATCTATTGATTCATCTTCTTTCATCACAAGTCTCTCAAATTCGATTTAAGTTGTTGAAAAGTGCTTGTTGTACATCTTCCGTTCCAATGGACTTTAGAGAGTCCCAAATTTCTTTTGTTTGTTTCACATCCCGCAACTTGCATTTGCAAATCTTACGGTAACCCTTGAAATAGTTATCTTGACGTCGAACTATCCTTTTTACATCAATCTCTTTGATGTACTTACCTTCTATTAAATCCCATACTCCATTTGCCGTTAATATCTTCTTCATTCTTAATGCCCATAATGTATAATTTGTGTTGCTTAAAGCGGGCATTGATATGATGGTAATGATGTGGTGAAAATAACTCTGTTTCGCTTTTTATCTCCGTCATATCTTTCGATTTGGATTTCTTCTAATACCAATATAATTCTAATAATAGTGGGCCTTAAATTCTTCTTTCTAATCCACAATAGTAATATGCAACTTCTAAAACCAATATAATCTTAATAGCAGTCGAACTTAAATTTTTCTGCCTAATCACAATAATTCTCAAACAATTCTAACGGTTTCTAACGCGAATTGTAATGAAAATTACTTTTTAATCTATTCTATAAATAAAAGGTATTGGAAAATATAGAACCTGTACTTGGGCTTCTTTTTTTGTGGGCTTTTATAAGTAGCGTTCTCTTTTCTGTTCCCAAATAATAACCGGCTTCCTTTTCCAAACCAATAATAACATTCCAAAAAATATGCCTCTTCTTCTTCCTCCTTTCTTCTACGCAAAACTAGGGCAAAATATGATCGGTCTTCTTCTGTTTCTTTCTAATCAAATGGTGGTTAATCGGTTTCTATTTCTTTTAAAGCAACCATACACGGCGGCGGTTGCTATTTCTTCTCCCGGAAACAATACGGCGGTCGCACAACCCAGGTATGTTTACTCTTCTTCAAACGATTCCTCAATCGTTAGTACTTTTTCGTCTCTTGATTGATTCCCCGAATCAATCGGTTCTGACTTCTTCTTGATTTGACCGGTATGCGCATGCGGTCTACTTCTACCTTGATTGATTCCACTAATTAATCGGTTTACATCTCTCGGTTCGAATCCTTTGGCTCGATGCCAATTGTTAGTCTATCTCTCTCCGAACAATCATATATAATATGCACACTGACTTTGTTTGATATATATAATCGTTAGTTTTTACAGACTTGGGTTTTATGGGTATATATAACCCATCAACCGACACTATGAACCGGTATATCTTTTACAAACCGACACAACCTACAAACTTAACTGCCATAACCGCTTATAACTGTTTTTCGGTTATTAACTTTACTATTGACACACTAGACCCTTTAACTTATATACATACATAAATACTACACTAATCTTGACTTACATGGATTAATAAGTTAATATCCAATAGGGAGTCATCCGGTTGACTCTGGTTCAACTTGTGAAACCTCCCGAGGTTCTTTGATGACTTGGTTGGTATTTCTTCAAACCACATTGGTTGTTTTAGGTGGTCGAATTCCGGGCTTACCAGCTTACTTAGGGTGTCGCTCGTTTCTTCATTGCTTCGGTATTTGTTTTATGCTAAAAGATAGAAAGTATGGGGTTATGCTTGAACCTTTTCTAGGTAAGCTATCATTGAGGCGTCTTTTGCCACGAATGTTCCAGATACTTGGTTTTTATCGATAGTGAATCAGTGAATGGCTGGAGCTTAGTTACTCCCATTGTTTTTCTAATCCTGAGGCCTGCTAATAGGGTCTCGTGACATGCCTCATTTTATAAGCGTTGAAGCCAAAGCGAAGAGCATATGTATACGATTGCTTGTCGGGACTTCTTAGTATGAGTCCGGCTTCCAATCCGTGTCACATGATCCATCCATGAACAGTGTCCGAGTGTTGGGGTCTAGTTCAGAATTTGCCTTGTTCGAGCGTGTTGTGCTCGAAGTTTTTCGTTTATGCATGATAGTCAATTTCTACAAGGAAATCAACCATTACTTGCCCTTTCACCGAGTGACTATGCTTGTATGTGATTTGGTGTTCTCCTAGTGTGATTTCCCGTAATTCAGTTATCATGCGTTCTCAGGTTTTGACAGTACTTTTTAGCGATTGGTCCGTGATGACCTCTATTGGGTGCGCGTAGAAGGATCTCTCAGCCGGTTGGCTGATATAAATAGAGCATATGCGAGTATATAGATAGGCGAGTATCGTAACTTTTCATCGTGAAGTGCTCTACTGACAAAGTATAATGGCATTTGTTTGTCGTCTCGATCGGCTACCAAAACTGACCCCATGGCTTCGTTGGAAGCAGCCAGGTACATCGTTAAAGTTTCGCCTAGGATCAGAGCTATCAGGGTTGGTAACCCCGACAGGAAGACTTTGAGAGCCTGAAAGGCGTCTTCTGCTTCGACTGACCATTTGAATTTTGTCTTTTTCATGTGTTCCTTGAGTATTTTGAAGAATGGGAGTGACCTGTCTGCAACTCACGATAAAAATTCAGCTAAGAGCTGTGATCATTCCATTCAAGCTTTGTATTTGTTTGAGGGTTTTTGGGCCATGTAAGTCCAGTATTGCCTGAACCCTCTTTTGGTTTGCCCTGATGCCATGTTGATTCTTCTCGGGTTCTAGAACATGTGACCTAAAATTGTCCCTCTTCCACACTACAAAAGTGCATTTAGATGGATTCAGTTTCATATTGATTCTTCTCAGGTTCTAGAATGTTTTAGAGTGAATTGTCTATGTTGCTTTTGATTACCATTTCATATTTTTGCTTTGAATCGAAAGAAAAAATCCCGGTCTCGATATCTAATTTTTACGCAAAATTTTATTCGAACCACAATAATCAAAGATTTTCATCTTATTGTGTTCAAGGAAGATACCACTTTAATTTCTAGTCGCCTCGTAACAAAGTTACGGCATCTAGAAAAGGCACCTTCAAATTGATTTGCAAAAAAATCCGATTCATTTTGTTTTACCGAGAACAACATAAACAAATTAGGGATCAAAAAGTTTTTTGTTTTTCTTCAAACAAAAACACTAAATCGATTTAGAAACAAAGAACCAAACATCGAGAGGATAACATAAGTCATCATCAAGGGGCACAAATCAGAAACATCAAAGGAACGAACACACCTGTTTCTGAAGAATCAATCCAGAAGGATCAATTGAGTCACAATTGATTCAATTACATACTCCAATCATCAAATCTCTCACAGATAAGAAAACCCCCAAAATCATCCGAAACCCTAGGTTTCAATTGGAGGATTAATTGTGCTCGCGAAGAACACCCAACACCGGAGAAGAAGAAGAGACAGTCAAACTCAGCCGTAAACAGGCGGTTAACCATCATCAATTGGACAAGGAGAAGAAACAAAGTTATCTTCCCAAGAGAGAGACTGAAAGTTTTGTCTCAGAAAGAAAAAAATATACGCGTGTTTTTTTTTTTAATCTCAAACTAAAGGAGATAAGAAACAAAAGAATAAAGGGAGACGCGTACACATAAGGGCCACACACTCAAAGGATTTTTTATTAGGGCATCGGGTTAGACCATCAACCCCTCCAGGTTCCAAAAAGTTTACAAATACCACCTTTCGTTTTTTACCTTATATATTACTTTTGATATATATTGATTTTTATTTTGATAAGTTACCTTTTAAATTAGTATCTTATCATATTTTGGATAGTATATTAACCTAGTGATTACACCGCTTAGTATCTTGATTAGGAATAATTTTTAAGGAATAATTAACTTTAGGTTATTCGTTTTTTTAAAATATATAATCTCCGAGGATAGTTTTGGATTAAAAAACTAGTCCTATAAAGTTTTATAGCCTACAAGGAAAAATAAAACATTTTTCAACACACCTCGTGTTAGATTTTTGGAGATATTTTCTATTTACTTAAGATATGACGAAAGAAAGTGGAAATAAGGAACCTAGTACTAATATTTCAAATAGTACACCCCAATTTTAAGGCCCAATCCTAAAGCCCACAAATTACTCATTATGGGCAATTCGAATACAAATCGATCTCGAAGCGAATGGTTTATGAGAAACAATAAAGCCGTGAATCGACTCAACCCGATAAGAAGAAAGAAAAACCGCTATTTCTTTCCTTTATCAAGCCTTACCCGAGGAACAATTACTTCAAATAACAAAGCACAAAACCGCGAAGGACATTTGGAATGCTTTGAAAACTAGACACGTTAGGCGAAGACGAGTTCAACAAGCAAGACTACAAACACTCAAATCGATTTTGAGATGTTACAAATGAAGGAAGACGAGACAATTGACACCTTTGCTACAAAACTAACAACACTTTCGTAAACAAAGCCGCTAGTCTAGGACACACCATAGAAGATGAAACCTTAGTACGGAAACTATTAAATGATGTACCCGATGGGTATCTGCAAATAGTTGCATCAATAGAGTAATACTCCGACCTAAGTGAAATGACGATGGAAGAAGCAATTGGGAGACTCAAGATGTACGAGGAAAGAATAAAGTTTAAGAAGAATAAGGACAATAACGATCAATATAAGTTATTGTTTACACATCACAAGAATAACATTACTCACGGAAGACACTGTGAAAAATGTGGACATGATTTGTTGCAAGACCAAGAAAATAATTTCAAGGAAAAATCAAGCGACAACTCAAATAAATTTACTCATGATAAGAGTAAGGTGATGTGTTTAAATGCAAGGAGTATGGGCATTTTGCAAACAAATGTCCATCAAAGAAAGAAGAATAATCTAATCTCATTGAAGAAGACTTAGAACCAACATTGCTTATGGCAACTGTTGAAGAAGCACTAAGAAAATATGATCAGCCCGGAATTAAGGAAGATCACAACAATGAAGGTGGAAATAACCAAGAAAATATGATCAACCCGGAATTAAGGAAGATCACAACAATGAAGGTGGAAATAACCAAGAAAATATGATCAGCCCGGAATTAAGGAAGATCACAACAATGAAGGTGGAAATAACCAGAAGAACATGATCAACCTGGACTTAAGGAAGATCACAACAACAAAAGTGGAAATAACCAGAAGAACATGATCAACCTGGACTTAAGAAAGATCACAAAGGTGGAAATAACCGATCAACATGGACATAATAAAGATAACAAAAGAAAAGGTGGAAATGGCGAAGGAAAATTGATCTACACGGATGAAGGATGATCACAAGCACTACAAGAAATTAAAAGCTCGGATGGTGGATTTAACCATCGGATGAATCAAGAAGACTTAAAGACCTACGTTGCAACGATTGTGATTAAGGGAGGAATATTGGGTTAATCCCAATCGACCCAAGTTCGACCCAAGTCAACACCCCACACGACCCGGTCAACCCAAAAGTCAAACAAGAAAGTCAACCAAGCAGCTTTTTATGATAGTTACAAAGTAACTGCTATTTGGCAGTTACAACTGCTAACCGACATATCTGTTGGTTCATTTTGAACCAACACAACGTTTCATTGTACCTTTTCATATTGTATATATAGTTTAGAATCTGTAACAAAGATGATGATGACTGATATATAGAAAACCTTTACAGATTCAATTGTTTCTTGTATTTTGGTATATTTTGATTATATAGATCGAAAAAAGCAGACCAGAGGCTTTTGGGCCATGTAAATCTAGTATTGCATGAACTTTCTTTTGGTTTGCCTTTATGCCCTCGGTGAACATGTGACCTAAAATTGTCCTCTTCCACTCCAAAAGTGTATTTGGATGGATTCGGTTTCATGTTGATTCTTCTCGGTTCTAGAATTTTCTAGAGTGCATTGTCTATGTTGCTTTTGGTTACCATATCATCAACATAGGCTTACAAGTTGGCCTATTTGACTTGAATTATTTTTCGACCAACGCTTGGTATGTTACCTCGCATTTTTCAACCTAAAGGGCATTTTTGTGTTGCGATATATTCCTTTGCTTATGTAGAAGGTTGTTTTGTCCTCATCTAACTTCTTCATGAGAATCGGTGATAGCCTTTGTAGGCTTCTATAAAGCATTTATATTTGAAGCGGTGACTCTACCTTCCAATCAATTGGGGGTAGTGGGTAATTGTCACCGGGCATGCCTTTTTGGGCTGAAAAGTCAATGTACATACGAGAGTACCGTTACCATGACTGGGTGTGAGACACAAATTTGAAATTTGACGAGTTGGAGGATTCTGCATGGACTAGGTCTCGAGACCTAAGTATTCAAAGAGGTTGATCTTTCAGGAAGAAGCTCTCTTTTTGCAACGGTGGTGCGTGCTAATTAAGCCCTACATTGTGCTTAACAAATTCTCAAGGGATACATGTCATGTCGGCTATTATCTAGGCAAAAACATCGAGACTACTGGCTAGCAATTGAACCAATTGATTTTTTACCTGATATGGGAGGTGTTTTCCAATGATGATTGGTTGATCAGGGTGCTTTTTGTTGATTACCACATTTTCTTTGTTTTTATTGTCTCCAGGAATGGCTTCCCACTGTATTTCCTTTGTCATCATGTTTTCCACACCTGTTGTCAGCTCCACATACTTCTTGGATAGTCACTTTTGATTGTAGCCATCCCTGACTTAGTCAGGAATTGCACGCATGACCTGATCATAAGTACCTCAACACATAGTTGTTGTATTGTTGGTCTGTTGAATAGAACATTGTGCCTTAAGTTTGACTTCACGATGTGGAATTCCATGATGACTGTTCGTAAAAGTGGATATGATCTGACTATTTTTCCAGGTTAATTATCCCCTCAGGTATGGACCTATCGAACAAGAATCCGATGAGCGGGAAGGTTGCTGGACGGATTTGTTTTTTTGACGTTATCGGGTAGTTTTCTTGAACCTATGATCGTACATGATGTTGACAGAGTTTCCCCCATTCATGTAGATTTTGCTTACCGAATGTGAAGCGATTACCGCCGTGATAACCATCGGATCCCTAGAACCAAGGAAAATCATCCCTTGTCGACGGAGTCCAGTCTTCGTTGAGTTCGTTGTTTCTTTTTTTGCCGGGGAACCATGTTTGGATCATGTGGGCATCTAGCGTTTGTGATGTATTATTATTTTTTAGGTGTTTTGAATGATTTTGTTGATTTTACATGGTTGTAAAGCAAGGTTTCGTAGCTGCGAATCAAGGTTTTTGTGATAAAATGTAAATTTTCAAGTTTTTGCGGTGATTTATGGAAATTTTTCCGGTGAATCGAAAAAGTTTTTTTTTGAGAAATATGGTTTTTCTGGTACATAAAGTTTTTTAGTGGATGGAAAAAGTATTCTAGTTTACTGAAATGTGAGTTTTGTGGCTATTATGTTGTGTATAGCACGACGCACGGGTAGCTCCAAGTTCGGTAAGAACCCCAAGGTGTGACTGGAGTCACGAGTTGGGGTAACACTTACGATTCGACTAATTTTTGTGTGTGTGTATTAGTTGATGAATAATGACTTAGGCCATTTCAAATAAATGGCTAAGTATTTATATGGATGCAATTAGGGTTGAGTACAGGCGTGTTGTCTTTAGGTCGAGTCGGATGCATGGAGTTCTCCATGCATGATTTTATGTGTTTCCATAATATCCGCAACACTACCTCTGTTCGAATGAGGTAGCAACACATGGTGTCTATTTGCAACAACCATGGCGGGTTTGCTAGGAGAGTCATTGCTGGGCATGTTTTCCGACATGATCCTTTTAAGTGTGGCATGGGAAATGCTTCCCGACTTGTTCTCGAGCCTTAGCCTTAGAGTGTATAAGTTTTAGCCAGTTGAGGTTGAAGCTCCCATCTGTTGTCACTCTTTACAACGAAATATCAAAATGAAATACCAAGTTTGAACAAGAAATGGAGACCTTCATCAAGTTTTAAAACTCAAAATAAAACAACTAGTTTCAGTGTTGAAAGGAAAATCTGTAACCACCGGTAAAATTTCACTTTGCACTAAATTAATATAATCCATTTTCTATGTAATTTTTTTTTTAAATGTTATTAGTTCATAACGACTAGTTGATGTGATTTAACACACATTCTTACTAAACTGCTCGCACGCGAACCAACACCAACATGCCTTATATTTATTTCAAATAAACATCCCAATATGTCAAGTATAAGAGTTTTTAACTTTTACTTGTCACTTTACGTTAATTCGTTAACGTACAATTATTAAACGTTCAAACTTAACGTTTGATATCAATTAGAGTTTTCGCAAAACCTTAAGTTATTATAACTATGATTTCACGTAACTAAATCATAAACCCTAAAGTACTACACCTCAGAGCTATGTACAAGACTCTAATGCATAAAAACTTAATATAAATATAAACTATATTATAAACCATATTACCTATTTTAAAACACACATTACAATACTATAATGCATTAATATTTAAAACTAGATTTTTCTTATACAATATAATGTACAACCCCTAAAGCTCGTGATACAAGTATTTAATGCATAAATTCAAAATGTATTTTCTTTTATTATAAGTTTTACTAGTAACCACTAAACCTAACTAAATATTAAAACTAGAATGCTACAAGCCTTTCACTCCTAAAATTTAAAATACAACTTTATCTAGCCTAGGTCTAAATAACTTAAGCTTAAGACTTGACCCTAGTGTTACGTGATTCGAATTACAACAAGGGCAAACCAAAACTCGACCCTTTAATTTTCTTGTGCATGAAATAGATCAAAACCAAACCAAACCAACACTTAACCAAACTAGGTCCTAAACAAACTAAACTCAATCTAGACCAATATGAACATAGTTAGCCCAAACCACATTCACTTACCACATTGTCCCTTAGATATTTAACATTCTTGGTCAATTGTATCAAGCTAAAACACACGTATCACTTCTAACATATTCGAACCACCTGTTCTTCACTAAAACCTATATTATCTCATCTTATCATGTTTCCTTACTTCTTGACAAAGCTTAACATGTAGTAAGGATCATTCCATGAACCCAAATCCCTTCGCATGTATATATATAACAACCTAAACATCACCCTTTTCATTCCAACGTCCACTTTCTAACATAATAACTCACACACCCATTTAGCTACTGCATTTCAAAAATAAAGGAAGAGGAAGGATAGGTTGTAGCTTTGTAAAAACTTTGGTAACATATTAGAAGTCGAATCGGGATAGTTGATTCTAGCCGAGTCTTTCCAAAGGCCTTGTAAGTTTTCTAAACTTTTTTTTCAATATCACTTACATTTCCTAATATCATAAAAATATGTTTAGAACCATGGGATTAAGAAGCACTTTTTTCTTTCTTTTCTGTTAACGAGAGCTCAAACAAAAACACCTCCCTCGTTACATATTTTTCAAACTTAAAGTTCAACTTACAACATGGGTCACTTGGATAAGCTAGTAACATGTTAATAAACTACAAAACAAGCCATAAGCTTCATAAGATTCGACCTTGTTTTCTTTCTTTTCTTTTCTTGTCGAGAACCAAGCAAACACCCTCTTTGATCGGTTTTAAACCCATAAGCTATAAGCCATAAGCGAACGTTTTGGCTACCTAAATAAGCTCCTAACAAGGTTTAGAAAGCCACTAGACTTTGGCCGATTGAACCAGTCAGGAAGAGCTTATTTACTTGGAGAAAAAGAAGGCGTCAAGATCAACTCCAACACTATCTAAGCGGCGACAACAAAGAAATTATCCGCCTCTTAGATTGCATTCCTTTAAGTTTCTTATCTATTGTACTCTTTTATGTAACCGCGTTGTATTCCGAATATTCCGCTTAATGAATCCTTTATCTTTTATTTACTTATCGCCTCATATCACCAAATCTTTCTTGAACGACTAGCACCTTTTCCCACGACATGTTTTAAGCATATATACTCACATATCGTCACTGTATCGACCTCGACAATTCTCGCATCTTAAACCACGAGGACGTGGTTTCTTTTAAGGGGTAGATACTGTAACCACTGGTAAAATTTCACTTTGCACTAAATTAATATAATCCATTTTCTACGTAATTTTTTTTAAATGTTATTAGTTCATAACGACTAGTTGATGTGATTTAACTCACATTCTTACTAAACTACTCGCACGCGAACCAACACCAACATGCCTTATATTTATTTCAAATAAACATCCCTATATGTCAAGTATAAGAGTTTTAACTTTTACTTGTCCTTTGTCGTTAATTCGTTAACGTCAATTATTAAACGTTCAAACTTAACGTTTGATATCAATTAGAGTTTTCGCGAAACCCTAAGTTATTATAACTATGATTTCACGTAACTAAATCATAAACCCTAAAGTACTACACCTCAGAGCTATGTACAAGTCTCTAATGCATAAAAACTTAATATAAATATAAACTATATTATAAACCATATTACCTATTTTAAAACACACATTACAATACTATAATGCATTAATATTTAAAACTAGATTTTTCTTATACAATATAATGTACAACCCCCTAAAGCTCGTGATACAAGTATTTAATGCATAAATTCAAAAATGTATTTTCTTTTATTATAAGTTTTACTAGTAACCACTAAACCTAACTAAATATTAAAACTAGAATGCTACAAGCCTTTCACTCCTAAAATTTCAAATACAACTTTATCTAGCCTAGGTCTAAATAACTTAAGCTTAAGACTTGACCCTAGTGTTCTGTGATTCGAATTACAACAAGGGCAAACCAAAACTCGACCCTTTAATTTTCTTGTGCATGACATAGATCAAAACCAAACCAAACCAACACTTAACCAAACTAGGTCCTAAACAAACTAAACTCAATCTAGACCAATATGAACATAGTTAGCCCAAACCACATTCACTTACCACATTGTCCCTTAGATATTTAACATTCTTGGTCAATTGTATCAAGCTAAAACACACGTATCACTTCTAACATATTCGAACCACATTCTTCACTAAAACCTATACTATCTCATCTTATCATGTTTCCTTACTTCTTGACAAAGCTTAACATGTAGTAAGGATCATTCCATGAACCCAAATCCTTCGCATGTATATATATAACAACCTAAACATCACCCTTTTCATTCCAACCTCCACTTTCTAACATAATAACTCACACACCCATTTAGCTACTGCATTTCAAAAATAAAGGAAGAGGAAGGATAGGTTGTAGCTTTGTAAAAACTTTGGTAACATATTAGAAGTCGAATAGGGATAGTTGATTCTAGCCGAGTCTTTCCAAAGGCCTTGTAAGTTTTCTAAACTTTTTTTTCAATATCACTTACATTTCCTAATATCATAAAAATATGTTTAGAACCATGGGATTAAGAAGCGCTTTTTTCTTTCTTTTCTGTTAATGAGAGCTCAAACAAAAACACCTCCCTCGTTACATATTTTTCAAACTTAAAGTTCAACTTACAACATGGGTCACTTGGATAAGCTAGTAACATGTTAATAAACTACAAAAACAAGCCATAAGCTTCATAAGATTCGACCTTGTTTTCTTTCTTTTTCTTTTCTTGCCGAGAACCAACCAAACACCCCTCTTTAATCGGGTTTTAAACCCATAAGCTTTAAGCCTCGAGCCGAACGTTTTAGCTACCTAAATGAGCTCCTAACAAGGTTTAGAAAGCCACTAGACTTTGGCCAAAATTCCCTGAGCTCACTTTGCTTCTCCCCTTTCTTTTGGTCGCAAGCACAAAACCAAACGCACCTTAAAGGGTTGTAAAAGCCTATAAGCTAAATATTAAGCCAATAAGCCTTCACAGCTTATTATTAAGCTTAAAACATCTTATATTGATAAGCCATAACAAGCCACATCCATCGTGGATCCAAAAACGCAAAATTTTAAAATAAGGACTATGTACGTAACGACAACCATGCATGGAGGTTAAAAGCGTTAAACTTGGAGTCTCTCGGTCCAAAACTGTAAATTTAGTTAATATTATAGAATAAGGACTATGCATGTAATTTGCAAAATGCATGGAGGGCTTGTCTTTCCAAATTTTTAAAACTATATATATATGACTAAACTTAAATTTAAATTCATGCATGGGGATAAAAAGTGTAATTATGAATTAATAAGTTACAAAAAGAACCTCTAATGGAAATCATATTTAATCAAGGGATATAAAGTGTCACTTTTGAAACCTCAAGGTAGAAATTGTCATTTCACTAAAGTTGAGGGGTATAAATTATCATTTTATAAAAGTTCGAGGGTATAAACTGCCAATACTAAAAACTATAATATGAAGTGTAACATATTATATTATTACCGGAATGTACTTTTAATACATATCGACTTGATCAATATATGGGATATCCTTGTCTCGTTAATAATCAAACAATCTTAAAAATGAAATATGATAAAACTTATTCCCCGCTAACTTTTGAAGAGACTTCAAATTATAAAATCTATCATTTGTATTTTTCTCATTTAACCGTACGCGTTGTTCTAATTCCACACAAAGATTCACTAATGATTATCGATAAAACACACATCGTACTATTACTAAAATATTACATATTAATAAAGTTTTGGACGAAAACAACATACTGAAACTTGACATACCAAGTCAGGTCGCGTGTCGGAGCAGTTTATTCACACAACTTGATTAGTTTTTCAACCAGACTACTGTACTATCAAGGTGAGTTTATAGCCCCACTTTTACTCTTATTACTTGTTTTATAAAACTATGGGGTGAGAAACATGCAAAACTCTTTTCGGACACGACACGAAAACACTATTACGTGAAACAACCTTGAATCCCACTATGCTACCGTTAGTTCCTTTTGGGGAGGCGCAATTGTTATGAATAGATCTATTGGGGATGACACCCCGTTCGAGTTTGACCGGATAGGCAAGCGTCGGTGTATATCATATCGTATTGATTAAGTGTCTGGAAATACACTTGCTGGACTTTTTATCATGCTTCTAGATGCATGCACCTTGTCGTAGTTTCGATCGCATGAACATGGTATTAGCGTAATAGCCTTTTTGCATATAGTGTCATTCATGGAGATGCTATATGTGCAGCTGTGGTCCAACTTGAAAACTTGATTACTTAAACCTATGAACTCACCAACCTTTGTGTTGACATTTTAGCATGTTTTTCGCAGGTTTATTACTTGGCGTGGGCATTGGCAAGGGCATCCGTTAAAGGCTGAAAATCGAAGTGTTTACAAGCATATTTAATACAACTTTTAATGGGACAACATATATTTTTATGGGCTTTATTTCCGCACTTTGAAACAATGATGTAAAACTATTTCTTAAATTAATCTATATTTTGAAAATGGAATATAGTTTCTATTCTTTATTACCTTGTGTTGTGATTATTGATTTAGTAGCACCCCATGACTCGAACGCTTCCGCGGTACAAATTTCGGGGGTGTTACAAAATCCAAAGATTTTTTAATCTTCGTTAATTCCAAGAGCATTATGTCAATGTCAAGATCTAAAACCGAATTTCAGATCACTTTGGAATTTAACGTCTTTGCGTCAAATTAACATAACTTATAAATGGTTTTCAAAAACTTCTAAATCCATTGGTACTAAGCTTAAATGGGTATCAAAGGTAATTGTTGTCTAGTTTGACATCAAAATGACTTATGGACAAATCCGTTCATAACTCGTGCTTCAAAAGAATGGCTTAATTATAACTCGAACTTCAATGAATCGATGTTAATTACTTTTGAATAACACTCGTGCTAATAAGTTTAAAATCTTTTCTTAAGCACGCATTTTAAGAAACTAAAAACATCAATTAACATTTTAAAAAAGCTGAAACTTTTGATATCACTTAAATGATTCTCAAATCGATTTCATCTTCATTTAAGCGAAAGTGAATAAAAATGACTTACAATCAGGAGTGATTGTGACTCGTGCTTCAACGTTATGGCTTCTGATCAATTCAGTTCAAAACCGTTTTGAGAAACATCAAATTGAAAGACACTTAAACATTAGTTTCAACTAAAAAACATCAATGTGAGAAGTTGATTTAATTTGAGAAGCTTAAATGTCAAATCCAAATTTCAAGAAGACACTAAACGTTAGTCAAAAGTTTTTATACTTACGTTTAAATTGAAAATTGTCCTTAAAGAAAGAATCGGAAGTGCAACAACGTTTGAAAAATGATTGATTTCCATTGAGCTTACATCTTAAATCCATTAAAGGATTTCTGTTATTTTTGGGGAGCTTTTAAAATTTACTAAAATATTTTATCAATCAAAACATCCAATTGTTAAATATTTAATATATTCAAATACTTTGAAGATTTTAAATGATTTCTTTCTTATAAAATGGAAAAGAAAGTTTGACATATGTTGATTAATCTACGATGTGATATAGCTACTATTAAATACTCCTATAACCGAAAAGATCTACCCAGGAGCTACCTTCCAAGTTAGGAAAGTTAGGTCAAGGTAATGGAGTTTGGGGTGTAAATCAGCATACAACGTTTTCCAAAAGAAAGAAAAGTAGAAAAGAAATGAAAAAAACAAAGGATGGAGTTGAAAAATATGATTATGTGAAAAGGTTAAAAGAATTAAAAACCCTTCCATACACTAAGATAGACACCGGGTCAATACATAACCTATCAGACTTCATTAGTTGATTTATGGTATTTAGATAGACATCATGGACCTAGTGATGCAAATGCACTACCCCTCCCAACCACTCAAGTACTTATCAAAAAGTCCCTGTTTCAATCTCACGAAGATTAAACACATAATCTATCAACTTCTCACTTTTATATTTTTGATCTTGAAGCAAGGAACAATCTACTCCGGTTCACCTACTAAAATGCACAAATCGAGTCCGAACCAAAATGATATTAGATATAAAATATCTTTAGGACACAAAAGTACATTTGTATTATACATCAACGATGCAAATTGTAATAGATTTATTATATACCTACATGACATCGCATGTCTACGTGACATTAAAGGAACACTCTATTGATACTTAAAATAAGTATTCAACGATGATTGAATGAAAATCCTACAAGTGCTAACATCAAGCTAACGCTAAGAGTAGGTCACTAAATTGATTCATTATGTGATTCAATTATGTGCTAACTAGTAATTTGTGTGATCTAGGAGTTAGTGTTTCTTCATAATGTGTTCCTAAAAACACAAATAACATTTCCTTGATTTAATCATGAGAATAGTTGTATTACCCCGATGTTCATAAGATTAGTGCTTCGTGATTCAATGATCATCTTCCGCATCAAGATCCCGAGATATTGTTTGGTTATCTAAACAATAACCCGCTAATGGTTTTTAAAGCCTACTTTTGTGACATGTGGAAGAATGATGGTTGCACTATGATATTACGACATCGATCTTATACCAAAAGTAACAACCTTTCTACCTTTAAAAAGCCTTACACCTTTAACAAGCGTTAAAACACCAACCTACAACCTTCCACGAAATGATATGGATAAACTTTTAAGAAGAATATTGTTTAAATTGGGGAGTATGCTTGGTCGAAAAGGGTGAATGGTTGTCGATTCTTGTACTTAACTACTACTTGGAAAAATTTTGTGCTTCAATGGGTTATTATTTTACAATTTCCTTGAGCGCTTCATGAAGATCGCGATTAATCACAATCATCGTGAGGGGTGATGAGTGTGTAAATACTCATCATTTTTGGTTAAATCGAGCGCAAAACGTCTAAAAATGCTCGAAATGCATCAAAATCTTGAAAATATTCCAAAATTGCATTTTATATGTTTCGGATGCAAAATGTTTAAAATCGGATGAAAAATGAGCTAAGTTTGCATAATTGGCGGTTTCGATCCCCAAGTTTCAAAAGTTGTCGAAAGCAGTCCACAGCACTTAATTTCAAAGTAAAATCACCAAAGGTCCTTTTAAATCATAACTTGTCAAAATTAGTCCTTTGGTGAAAAATGTCAAAGTTTTGAGAAATTACAAAATTGGTCCTTGAAGTTTGAAAATTGGCAAAATGACCCACAAATTGAAAATGCCAAGTTTGGTCCTTGTATTATGGAAGCTTGTCACTTTTAGTCCTTGAAGCAACTTTTCGAATTGGCGAAATGGCCTTGTATTTTCGGAAAATGGCAAAAGAAGTCCTTGTCACTTAAACCTTTAATTATCCTTTGGACCTATCAAATACATGTGACCCTGCCTTTTTCCTTTGGACCCATGTCAAATATCATTTTGACCCTCCCTTGCATTATTAACTCCCTTGGTCAAATATCCACTCAAACAAAACACGCGCCAAAGTCTTCCTCCTTCTCAACTGCTTCTGCAACTACCGGTGACCCATCCCCTCCTCTCCTCCACTCAACCTTGTTCCCCCCACCTCAACTAACATCCAAATAGCATTAAATGCTCTTTCCCCCCCTTCACTCAACCCCAACTGTCAAATGCAAGTTTTGGCGCCAAAATCTCATTCAATGGCCAAGATCATTTTATTCATCCAAGGTTGAGATTAATCTTTGGGATATATTCGAAGAGAGAAGACACTTGGAGTATAAAATGAAGCTAAGGAAGCAAGAGAATGTAGTTTGTAGTTTTTAAGTTTTCATTAATGTCGTTTTAATAAAAGTTTTAGTTAAGTTAAAAACCTTGTAATCTTTTGTTGTAATGCACTTATTATAAGTTATTGGATCAATATAAATCATTTTCAAGTGTTAATTCAAGTGGCACTATCAATTTATGTTGTTAAGTTCATTTGTTGAAAATCTCCATTTTAAAGTCTTGTATACAAGCTCCCATCACTTGTTTTTCGGTTCAAACAGGCTTATATTAGCTTATTATAGATTTTATAAGCTTATATTTTAGTTTTAAGCCAAATTGGTTCTTGGTCAAAGAAAGTCAAAATGGGCAGAAATTGAAAAGAAAATGGATAAGGGTTGAGCGGTGGCTTTGGGTTGATATTGAGCTAGGATAGGGTTTGAAATAGGATAGTGTTCTTGTTTTTCTTTGGCAAGCCACTGTGGCTAGGACCTTTTGTAAGTCCAATTTCATGATTCATTGCATATTTGGTATTTGTAGTTATCAATGGTTGAGACTGGTTAATTAGTGGTAATTAGAGTGGTTATAATCAGTTTAATCATTAATATACACTAGTGTAGTGTTTAGCTTAATTTAAACTTGCAAATCAATAATTAAAGGTGTGTTTGGATTTGGTCCTTTAAGCGTATTCTGAGTTTGTGCGATGGGTAGAACACATTGTTTCATGCTTGTTTATCTCTATTGAACTCATATCTGTCTTAATTTTGTGCATGCAACTGTCAAAGTCAACATCTCATCTCAACTGTCTCAATTTCTCTATCTGTTGTGATTTGTGAAAACCAATCACTTGTTTTGTGTTCAAAATCCATAGACATAGCTAGCTTTAGTGTCATTTCATCATATAACACCTAGATCGGTCCTTACATTTGAATCAAAGTTCAAAAGTCAAGATTTCATTTTGCTAAAAAGTCAAAATTTGGAAAACTGTTTGAGCCCATCTAGAAGGAATTTTCATGAGCTCATTTTGAGCCACATCAAGTGAAATTGTGGATTTAAAATCTCCAACTGGTCTAATCTCTTATTAGCATTTTGTATATTTTGTGGAATTTTATAAGGATCAAAAATGCTTGTCAATATGGTCTAATCATTATTTGTCACACTCAGATAATCGAGTGTGCAGAAGTAGTTTGTCTTGACTTGTCCCAAGCTCAAAGCCCTTGTCTAGGTTTCGACTTTGGATTACACATAGCTAGCCAGGTCCTTTTGAGGTTCCACTTTGGTTTTCCGTTTCTAGCTTATTAGGTGCCTTATTTTTAAGTCGCAGTAGGCACCTTAAAAGCTGTTTTGTGCTTCAACTCATTTCATCAAATCATAGCAAGCTGCAATCCAGAGGTTTAAGCTTGTTGTTTTAGTTGCATTTAGGTACTTGTATCATTTTATAGCTTCAGAAGCTGTTGGTAGCTTTTTGTGGTTGTTGGCTTATTGAAAGTCTTTATTTTTAAGCACATTCCACATCGATTCCATAATTCCTCAAACAACCATCTGTTTTCCATTTTCCTACATTCTCAATAATATTTTAGACTTTTCCTGAAATTTTCATATTTTTCCAAGTCGGTTTAGTATTTTCTTGATTTAATTCGGTTTTAGGCCTTTTTAATTAGCTTTAAATACAATTAATTAAGAAAAGTTTCAAAAAATAATTTTCATTTTCTTAAGTTAAGATAAATATAAAAGCTGAAAAATATTTTTCAGATTTTCTTAGTTAAATTTGTATTTTAAGTAATTTAAGTAGTTTTAAATAGTTTTTAATTCCTAGAAAATAGAAAAATAATCGAAAAAATACAAAATAGTTTTGAAAATTCTTTTTTGATATTTTAGATTTTTCTAGGTCATAATTTTATTTTTCTAGCTTTATTTCATATTTTCTTGTATTTTAGGTTATTATTTAATAATTAAAAATAGTTTTTAATTAATAATAATTAATTAAATAGTCATAAAAATAATTCTCTTTTTCTATAAATTTTCTTTTGTCTTTAGGTTTGTAAAAATGTTATTTTCATATTTTTAGGATTAATATTGTGTAAGTTTCACATTTTCATTTGTACGTTACGTAGTTTTTTTTTTAATTCAGTTTTAAAAAAAACATAAAATCAAAAACATCATTTTGCAAATAGTGATAGCGTTTATTTAATATTTTTTATCTTTTTAATTTCCTTTAATTTGCATTTAAGCCTTGTAATTTATAGGCTTTTTCTGTAGTTATAATAATCACAATCCTTTTTACATTCAAATCTCTCGATCACTATATCGTTTGGTGATCCATTGCACTTCATTGGGACATAACGACCGGGAAACACTATACTCCCGATCTTCATTGAGTTCGTTTCGAACCGTTTTAAGTTTCTTCGGATCGGCCATTCAAGTGGTCAGCTTGAGTGAAAACTTGACGGTTTTGCACGCATCAAATTTTTGGCGCCATGCGGGAGCCGTCTTGATTATCTTCCGTTTAGCAGTTAGTGATTTGAATATTCACTCTTTGTTCATACCATCCATCTACATACATTTATATTTTCTTATAAAATACAAAATACTCCTCTCATTCCTCTTATCCGTATGATTCTATTTCTCTTACCCCTCGTCTGTTTGATTCTACTCATCTTTATCCTCATGACCATTTGATTCTCTTCTTAACCTCTATATGTTTAATTCTAATGACGACGATCATCTTCGTATGGAAAATGATCAACATCATTGTCACAAATGCGTGTGTGGCGTTGTGGAAGGCCTAGTTCAAGCGAATTTTGCGATTTGTGCGAATTATCCATCAAAAGTCTTTTCAAAGTTATTTCACCCACGCCACATCCGAAATCGTTCTAATGTTGACAAACCCGTTCGAATGTTAGTGTTACCTCAAGCACCCACCGAGGGTTCGAGGACAATCTCTTTGAATTTAGAGCCCGTAATCTAATTGAACAAATTCATGCCGATGAAAAAAGGTCGAGAATCAAAATTGATTACGATGAACCCGTTCAAACACCGTGACTAGCAAGAATGACTTGCCTAATCTTCACGTTTCTCGAGAACCGAACCGGAGACCATAACGGAAGTGGTGGAAATTGCTAGCTCTCGAGCACACCACTTGTCCACCTCCCGATTTTTCCGAATGTTCTTGAGACTTGATAGTCATTCGGATCACCATGTTGGTTTTGTTGATTCTTTGAATGAACCGATTCTTTCTCATTACTCTCAAATGAAATCGTTTATTCCTTGTGTCGGTTGTGGTGAGCCTCTTTTTGGTTCACCACATCGTTCAGTGTGCGTGTGTACAATGTGGTAATGATATTCATAACGGGAGTTGTTTGTTTTGTGGTTCGAGAATTCATTTGATTATGATCCTAATCCGAACTCATTTAACGACCCTCAAACTTTTCGATTACCCACCACAGCCGACCTATCTTCATATAATCAGCAGTTTTTTGTTGTGAGTTTTGTGGAGGTCCTCACCAAGGATTTGAGTGTCAATCCGGAAACACGTTTGTCTGTGAGCAGTTTTCGGTAATGCTCGAGCTTTGGTTATGACCAATATCCATATGATTCACGGTCCGGACTCAGCAGTTTCTTGTTGTGAGTCTGTGGAGGTCCCCACTTCAGCTCGATTGTCAAATAGGAATCCATTTCCTTGTAACAATCATGACTCTCCAGTTTGACAATTTCCAACCTCCACAAGACCATACGGTTCAAACTCCACCGAGCCGTTATCTCAAGAAATCTCCCAAGATTTTGAAACCACAATGAAAACACTTGATGATATGATTAGTAACTTTAAGAATCAAGTGAGTGGTGAAAAGACCATAGGAGAATTGTTTGTCAAGAACGAGAAGAGCGAGAGGCCGTAAATCTAGGGAAGAATTATTAGTCCTAGAGCATGCGGCTAAGGCGTTCCCAATTTCTTAAGGCGACTATATGATGATGGCGAGGAGAGTTTTATCCTTTTAAAGATAATATTTCAACTCCCCGGTCGGTTGATATTCCGGCGATTGAGATTCCATCTCAAACAACTGCTATCACACCCGAGCTCCCACTCACTCTCTCGAACATGGGGACGAGCATCTCGACATCTTGTTCACGAAAAGGAATCGGACGAATTCATAAAGTCTAGTGTTGAGAACCTTGTCCCAATCCCAAGAGAGTCACGGGGAATTCTTGATCATGTGTGTGATATCCCTACCCTCTTGTCTTCCCAACGATCATGTTGAGATGTTCTCCGATTCGATGATGATGATTCGTTATCTTGTGGAGACATCGTTTATGTGGAAGATTTACCTTCCGAGCTTGTTAGCTTAGAAGAAGAGAATGATGAAGTTACGACACTTTGAAATCAAAGATGAAGCACTTCGTGCAACATTCTTGAATGTCGGTCTTCTCATTTCTAAAATCGAGGCTTTCAAAGAGAAACCAATTTCATCTCCTATCCCCATTAAGGGTAGTGACATTCTTCCGATGATTCTAATCCGGAAATGAAAGCCTTCTGTTTGATAATATGGGAGAGAAGATTAGTGGCGATACCACTTTTCATTCTCATAATTCTCTCCCAATTATGAATCATTTACATTGGAGGAGTTCACCGGTGAACCCACTCATATCAATTCGAATATGATTCATTCACCTTCATGGAGTTCTCGGATGAACTCACTCATATCATATCTCGCGGAGTATGATAACTTCTACTTTGATCTAGACACACCCATAATATGTCTTGATCAAGCGAGCTTAACTTGATGAGATTCATGAAACTATGAATTCTCCTATTGAGGATGAAGAGTTAGTCATGATTTCTATCATGATTTTCTTTCTTTTCTTCATATATTCATCACTTCTCACTTTCTTCACTCCTTGGAATGAAGACACTATCTTTGACCCGGCATTTTCATTTATCATTTTGAGCGGTTCTATGTATATCTCATCGGTGTGGAACTTTCACGTGCTTCAAATGTTTGTCCAAACATCTTGAATGAAAGTCCGATGGAGATTGTCTCTTCCACTTTGCTTCCCATGAACAAATGAATTGGGTCGAGTCAAGCTAGCGACTCGGTAATCAAAAACAGTAGCTAAACATGGGTTTTCACCCATGTGTACCACCCTAGTGTGGGGAGGTGCCCATGTTATATATATAAGTTTTCAAAAAAAAAAAAAAAAAAAAAAAATCCTTCTAAATAATGGCCGTAGTATTTCCCTTTTCGTTCTATGTTTCGGCATAACCGGTACTTTGAATATTGAGGAAATATTCATTTCTAAGTGTGGGGAATTCTCACGAATTTTATCATATGTATTATCCGCCTAATTCCCGTTTTGGCCAAATTTTTTTTTTTTTTGGGAGTATGTTTGCACTTACTCAATTGGTTATCGATCCGCCATGTCTAATAAACTAAAGGATTGGCTAATCCAGAGCAAGCGGCTCTTGGTAAAGATATCTCAAATCCGTTGACGGCTTGCAATTTGCCCAAAATTGTATGGTATTCACCACACCATATCCTAAAAAGTGAAGAGTTGGCTAGCCCAAAGGTTATGGCTTGTGGTAAAGGCGTGGAAAAACCATAATTGGTAATCGACTCACCAAAGATAATATTGATAATTTATCTAAGAGTTGGCTAGTCCGAGCAAAGCGGCTTCGGTAAAGACAAATCAAATCCGTTGGAAGGCGGTGGTTTGCTCAAAATCACATGGTTATCGGTGTACCATGGTTCTTACTTGAACTGAAACATTCGGCTACTCCGTAGTAATGGCTTTTGGTAAAGAGATTCAAATCCATTAAGTTTTTCTCAAAAGATTGCTAGGGACTAGCAATAGTTTAGTGTGGGGATTGATGAGTGTGTAAATACTCATCATTTTGGTTAATCTGAGCGCAAAGCGTCTAAAAATGCTCGAAATGCATCAAAATACTGAAAATATTCCAAAATTGCATTTTATATGTTTCGGATGCAAAATGTTTAAAATCGGATGAAAATGAGCTAAGTTTGCATAATTGGCGGTTTAGGTCCCCAAGTTTCAAAAGTTGTCGAAACAGGTCCTGAGCACTTAATTTCAAAGTAAAATCACCAAAGGTCCTTTTTAAATCATAACTTGTCAAAATTAGTCCTTTGGTGAAAAATGTCAAAAGTTTTGAGAAATTACAAAATTGGTCCTTCAAGTTTGAAAATTGGCAAAAATGACCCCTGGAAATTGAAAATGCCAAGTTTGGTCCTTGTATTATGGAAGCTTGTCACTTTTAGTCCTTGAAGCAACTTTTCAGAATTGGCAGAAATGGCCCTTGTATTTTCAGAAAATGGCAAAAGAAGTCCTTGTCACTTAAACCTTTAATTATCCTTTGGACCCTATCAAATATATGTGACCCCTGCCTTTTTCCCTTTGGACCCCTGTCAAATATCATTTTGACCCTCCCTTGCATTATTAACTCCCTTGGTCAAATATCCAGTCAAACAAAACACGCGCCAAAGTCTTCCTCCTTCTCAACTGCTTCTGCAACTACCAGGCAACCCATCCCCCCACCTCAACTAACATCCAAATAGCATTAAATGCTCTTTCCCCCCCTTCACTCAACCCCAACTGTCAAATGCAAGTTTTGGCGCCAAAATCTCATTCAATGGCCAAGATCATTTTTATTCATCCAAAGGTTGAGATTAATGCTGGGATATATTCAGAAGAGAGAGAGAAGACACTTGGAGTATAAAATGAAGCTAAGGGAAGCAAGAGAATGTAGTTTGTAGTTTTTAAGTTTTCATTAATGTCGTTTTTAATAAAAAGTTTTAGTTAAGTTAAAAAAACCTGTAATCTTTTGTTGTAATGCACTTATTATAAGTTACTGGATCAATATAAATCATTTTCAAGTGTTAATTCAAGTGGCACTATCAATTTATGTTGTTAAGTTCACTGTTGAAAATCTCCATTTTAAAGTCTTGTATACAAGCTCCCATCAGCTTGTTTTTCAGTTCAAACAGGCTTATATTAGCTTATTATAGCTTTTTATAAGCTTATATTTTAGTTTTAAGCCAAATTGGTTCTTGGTCAAAGAAAGTCAAAATGGGCAGAAATTGAAAAGAAAATGGATAAGGGTTGAAGCAGAGCTGGCTTTGGGTTGATATTGAGCTAGGATAGGGTTTGGAATAGGATAGTGTTCTTGTTTTTCTTTGGCAAGCCACTGTGGCTAGGACCTTTTGTAAGTCCAATTTCATGATTCATTGCATATTTGGTATTTGTAGTTATCAATGGTTGAGACTGGTTAATTAGTGGTAATTAGAGTGGTTATAATCAGTTTAATCATTAATATACACTAGTGTAGTGTTTAGCTTAATTTAAACTTGCAAATCAATAATTAAAGGTGTGTTTGGATTTGGTCCTTTAAGCGTATTCTGAGTTTGTGCATGGGTAGAACACATTGTTTCATGCTTGTTTATCTCTATTGAACTCATATCTGCTCTTAATTTTGTGCATGCAACTGTCGAGTCAACATCTCATCTCAACTGTCTCAATTTCTCTATCTGTTGTGATTTGTGAAAACCAATCACTTGTTTTGTGTTCAAAATCCATAGACATAGCTAGCTTTAGTGTCATTTCATCATATAACACCTAGATCAGTCCTTACATTTGAATCAAAGTTCAAAAAAGTCAAGATTTCATTTTTGCTAAAAAAGTCAAAATTTGGAAAACTTGTTTTGAGCCCATATAGAAGGAATTTTCATGAGCTCATTTTTTAGCCACATCAAGTGAAATTGTGGATTTAAAATCTCCAACTGGTCTAATCTCTTATTAGCATTTTTGTATATTTTTGTGGAATTTTTATAAGGATAAAAATGCTTGTCAATATGGCTCAATCGCCTGTACACTTTCGATGATTAGCGAGTGTGCACATGTAGTTTGTGTGAGCTTGTCCCAAGCTCAAAAGCGCTTGTCTAGGTTTCGACTTTGGATTACACATAGCTAGCTGGTCCTTTTGAGGTTCCCACTTTGGTTTTCAGTTTCTAGCTTATTAGGTGCCTTATTTTTAAGGCAAGTAGGCACATAAAAGCATTTTGTGCTTCAACTCATTTCATCAAATCATAGCAAGTTGCAATCCAGAGGTTTAAGCTTGTTGTTTTAGTTGCATTTAGGTACTTGTATCATTTTATAGCTTCAGAACTGTTGGTAGCTTTTTGTGGTTGTTGGCTTATTGAAAGTCTTATTTTAAGCACATTCCACATCGATTCCATAATTCCTCAAACAACCATCTGTTTTCCATTTTCCTACATTCTCAATAATATTTTAGACTTTTCCTGAAATTTTCATATTTTTCCAAGTCGGTTTAGTATTTTCTTGATTTAATTCGGTTTTAGGCCTTTTAATTAGCTTTAAATACAATTAATTAAGAAAAGTTTCAAAAAATAATTTTCATTTTCTTAAGTTAAGATAAATATAAAAGCTAAAAAATATTTTTCAGATTTTTCTTAGTTAAATTTGTATTTTTAAGTAATTTAAGTAGTTTTAAATAGTTTTAATTCCTAGAAAATAGAAAAATAATCAGAAAAATACAAAATAGTTTTGAAAATTCTTTTTGATATTTTAGATTTTCTAGGTCATAATTTTATTTTTCTAGCTTTATTTCATATTTTCTTGTATTTTAGGTTATTATTTAATAATTAAAATAGTTTTTAATTAATAATAATTAATTAAATAGTCATAAAAATAATTCTCTTTTCTATAAATTTTATTTTGTCTTTAGGTTTGTAAAATGTTATTTTCATATTTTTAGGATTAATATTGTGTAAGTTTCACATTTTCATTTATGCGTTACGTAGTTTTTTTTAATTCGGTTTTAAAAACATAAAATCAAAACATCATT
Source organism: Chrysanthemum lavandulifolium (assembly GCA_022545495.1). Taxonomy (NCBI): domain Eukaryota; kingdom Viridiplantae; phylum Streptophyta; class Magnoliopsida; order Asterales; family Asteraceae; genus Chrysanthemum; species Chrysanthemum lavandulifolium. The sequence continues at coordinate 225,218,761 of CM040240.1, read as the reverse complement.
TGCAAATAGTGATAGCGTTTATTTAATATTTTTATCTTTTAATTTCCTTTAATTTGCATTTAAGCCTTGTAATTTATAGGCTTTTACGTAGTTATAATAATCACAATCCTTTTTACATTCAAATCTCTCGATCACTATACGTTTGGTGATCCATTGCACGCACTCATTGGGACATAACGACGGGAAACACTATACTCCCCGATCTTCATTGAGTTCGTTTCAACCGTTTAAGTTTCTTCGATCGACCATTCACAAGTGGCCAGCTTGAGTGAGAAAACTTGACGGTTTTGCACAGATCAGGGGGATATTTGGTATATTGATTGACAATTGCAAGAAGAAATGTGTGACGGTGGAAAGACTAATGTATTAGAATCGTGTTGATTTGTAGGTAGTTATGAATGGTAAGTTGAAAGAACAATGATGTAACGGGGTTACAACAAAAAGTGATTGAAAGAAGTGTTTGTGTTCCAACAAACTCAAACCTATCAAAAATCACAACTTCAACAATATCAAATGATCATTGCTCAACAATATCAACATCATCAACAACACACCATCCATGATCACTACTTCAACATCAACAACACTAAACAAACAATCAACATTGAAAGAAAGTTGTTAAGAAACTACAAATCAAAGGTGTTCTTTCGTACAATTTGAAGAGATTGTTAGTTAGGGGGAGATGTTTCAGAAACTACAAAGATTGGTTTTTGAAATAGCTTCTATAGGTCAAGATCTTTCTTGAACAACATGCACAGTTTGAAGTCTACATTCGAGCTAAGTTGCAGATAAAAGATCAAGACCTACACCTTGTTTTCAAGTACGCTGATCAAGAGTTTAAGAAAGCCGATTCATACTTAGAGCTTCAAGGTCGCACTCAACTCTCATATGAAATTCTAAGCATTATGAGTTTTAAAGCCACTAAATACTTGTAGATAATGTAAATCCAAATCTATTCTATCATTACAAAGGTGGAGTTTGTTAGCCTCAAATGTAATGATAGCTTTACTACATTAGGATATGTATGGCAGTAGTTCAATGTATATAAGAATCTGATGGAATACCCACGGCGATTACCCACACTTATCCTTTGGAGGGAAATTACCCACCTAATACCCACCCGTTACCCACGTTCAGTAACTTTCAAAGTTGATTTTATTTTCCCTCAAAATTACCACGGATTGACCCACACAAATAGCCACATAAGTATATTTAGTGTGCAATATGTGGGTAAATAATTGGCGCCAAAACATTCCCCACGGATTACCCACATCGTGAGTTATTGTGGCTATTTTTGTGTGTAATTTTGTGGGTAAATGTTATTTACCCATGAAATGTAAAAATCCTTTTTATTGGTGGGTAAATAAATGTGGGTGTTTTGAGGGTGAATATATACCCATGACTTTACCCATCTTATTGTGTGTGCGGGTATTTTGCTACCTTGTTAACTCCTTATCTCCTAAGGATATTCGACCGACCATTAAACCCTTTATGGTTATGGTTATGCCTTTTATGTACTTAATATATTTATCTTAGATAGATTAATTATACACCATGGATAATTATAGTTTTACCCCTATATGAGAATATTACCATATTCTCATTTTCTTTTCATTTCCATTTCATTTAGTCACTCGATTCTTACTTTCACTTGCGTGTTTCTTTTACTGTGGCTAGTTGTGAAAGACGCTATTCTTGGCACTACTTTCATACTCCCACTTGTGCAAAGAAACAACATGAGAACCACTTTCATTGTATCAAGCAATCACTATCAAGATATTGAAGTGCCTACTTACAAAATCCAATTCAATACCAAAGTAATGATTTACAAAATTCAAAGAACACCTCGGTTGAGCTTAGGTATATGAATATATCCTTTGCACTTTGCGATGTTTTTAAAGTACCGAGATGGATATTTAAATCTCGTAATACATTAGTCCTTTTTGTTACCGTGAATGTTTTGCTCTCCCACAGTGTTCACTGACACTAGTCGCACGATTGTGCTTCAACAAAAAGATCATAACATGGGGGATATCCTTCTCTGTCTATTTCAACATGAAGTCGAAATTTTCATCTCGATCAATAAATCACTTTTCCTTACCTCCCACTAAATTCAAGATTAGCACACAACGTTACACTTTTACCCGATGAATCGAAACTAAGCGAAACCCGAAGAAACAAAGTCAAATGAAATAATAACTTAGGTAATTGGGATAGTAGCGGCGATCCGAAAATGATAATAACTTATTAATCCAGTGGTCGCTTCTCGATCTTGGTCACATCCAACTTGTACCCCACAAATGCATGTGAAATATGATACATTCTCCAGTATCACATATTTCACAATAGCGGTTTACTTATCTCGGTCTCCCACCATGATAAGCAACCATGGACCCTTTTAGAATGAAATTTAGTTCATTTACAATTCAAAACATGCTAAATGAAATCTCTTAATAACATCTCGTCCAATTTGTATGAGTCTCGACATTACTTCCGATTCTCGGTGATTTATTTAGCTTGTGTCAGGAAGTTTTGGGAGTAATCACTACTTTATTCTTTTTTATTGATCCTTCACCTATGACCCTTGATCTCCACTCCTCAATTCTTTTAATATTGTCTTCCTGTTAATGAACCTGAGTGAGTTTGGTACGAGTGATTTAGTCATATTGGATTATATTCAACAAATGCAATTCAATTTACACTTAAGTAAAATAGAATTCTATATAAGATAATGACTTTGATTCCTTTTTACTGACTCTCATAAGTCCACGAGAACTCAAGTACAAGACCTAGAAACTGCGATGTAGTTGCGTGTTTACTGATTTAAAATCCAAAACTTTAATTCTTTTCTACAACTCAAGATCAACACATCTCACGTGCCAAACTATCTTGTAACCACCCGCATTTTTAGGTTACTTTTCATTTTCGAGAATTTACTATTCACATTTACTATTCACTTTCACTATTCATCCGTAAAATTTTTAATCCACATTCTCGTAAGATAAATTATTTTAGTAATAACACGAGAGTTCGACCATCGTTAGATCATTTTCAAAAGTTATTAAGTAAACATCGATTTAAAGTTTCGTTTTAGGCGGTCCACCGTTTAAACATCACGCGCCTAACTAAAATCAACTCGACAATTTTTGTTGGAATTAGATATCAAGACATTCAAATAAATAATCACCAAAACATCAAAGTAATATTGCAAGGAAGCGTATAAGGATGTATTAACGAATAATTAATTAACATAAAGAATATGCGTACTTTGTTGATTCTAGCCGAACAAGAATCAAATCCACAAACTAGCAACGGATGAACCCTAATTTGATTTAGTTAGGATTATATGAATTACCCTCACCGCTTTGTAATTCAATCCAAGATAATAACAATAGTGTGTTATTACTAAGTTCTTGTACACACGCATTAAACCGAATTAAAGTAATGCTAGGTTTTTATCAAACAAATAACTTGATTGTGGAAAGGTTTTGGATCGACACACTAAAGGTGTGGCCGATCGGTTTGGACAAAGAAAACACACACAAAACTATTTTTAGGTTTAGCTTATGAGCACAAGAGATGGAAAACAAGACCCTAGCCTTGTATATATACCCAAGATAACTTGGTGAACAAGTTGGTCCTTGTTTCCTTTTTCCTTTGGCCGATCGGTTCTAGGTCCCTAAAGGGATTCCGGAACCTTCCCAACTTTTGCAATTTAGTCCTTTTCCATAAACATTTAACGACCGTTAGTCCATTACATTAATTACTTAACGTCCGTTAGTTATTTCGTTTAATAAATAAATAAATATAACATTTATATTTAATTATTAACTTTAAATTCTCATACGTAAAGTGTGCAATCCCAAAGTCTCGAGTTCGATCCTAACTCACGTCTACTAATTTATATCCATAAAACCAACAGCCCCACTGGATATATCTTAATAGAGTGATCACATTCGGTTAGCGCTCAGCAACACTTCGATGCCTCTAGTACAACTCGAGCAAGGCTCCCGGAAAACCTTTAATGATTTCTCATTATTATTATCCTTTGTTTCTAATACCACGTTAAATAAAGATATGGAATTAAGTCATTCTTTATATAACTAACTGCTTCTCGTTTGTAAGTGATTGACCAAGATTACCGAATCATCTAAACATATTTAGGGAGATTTGGGTGCGGCAGACAAACATCTTGTCAACCCTACGAGGGCCCAAAGAAGATTAAACTCCAAATAAATTTGAAGGAACAAATTCTATTTTGACTACAAGAATAACCCACAAACTTTGTAACATTTCGAGAACAACCCTTATGACTACCGCCACGATAGCGTTAAGTTGCTCCACGTAAATGCACTACATTCATGACACTTATCCGGTATCTCAAGTCCGAGGATAACTATTCATAATTTACTTATAACAATATCCACAAAGTAAATTATGTAGTTGGGATAAGTCCTATATTCAATTCATTGAATATCATCCGAAATTGGTATGCATTCTCATCAATATACTTTCAAGTATATTCTACCACATCTCTCGATTTGTCTTAGTTTAATGATACTCCCATATCATTAATCGACAACGGACATTTAGAATAACTAAGTTACTCACGGATTAAACATGCAAATATAGGACAACAATATTATAAATGAAAATAAACATAATCCAAACTTTATTTCATCAAAATAATAAATGTTTTACAATATCCTTTATCCAAATACTAATCACGCTTATGCATGAAACTTTTAGCTAAACGAAGTCCAATTCCATTGGCAAGTCCTACAAGCTTGTCTTTAGCTAAAGCCTTAGTGAACGGATCGCCTAAGTTATCATCTCAGTGAACTTTTAGTAGATTTATTTCACCTTCCGGACTTGTTCCCGAACATAGTGATACTTCCGTAGAAAATGTCCGTGCCCTTCATGACTCTGTGTTCATTGGCAAATATGATTGCAGCAGAATTGTCACAATACATATCAATAGGCGATTCAATTGAAGGCATAACACCAAGCCCCGAAATGAATTTCCTAATCCAAACACCTCCATTGCGCTTCCGGCGCCTATGTATTCGCTTCATTGCGAGACATCGCAATCGTAGTCCGCTTCTTGCTCTTCCAACAATCGCTCCTCCATTGATGACAAAGACATAACCCGTCCGAGACTTCGTATCATCTTTATCACATTGCCGGACGCATCACAAGAACTCAGTAACATCAAGCTCGTGTCCGATTTCCACCATACACCAAAACATATCTTTAGTATTTCGAGATACTTGAATATGTTTAACAAAGAATCCAAAGGAAGATCACCCGGATTCTCGTTGATATCGACCGGTCATGTTTTGAGCGAACGCTACATCCGGCCTTGTGCATCTCACAAGATACATAATAGATCCTACACCAAGCATAAGGAACGTTTCGCATGCGTGCCACCTCGGCAGTGTCACACACATATCGCTACATAAGCCATGCTTTACTTCCATCGGCAAATATCCTTTCTTGGAATTTTGCATATTGAATCTCTTCAATATTTTATCAATGTAAGCGCTTTGACTTAAACCAATTAACCGCTTTGACCTATCTCGGTAGATCTTAATTCCTTAATGTATGCAGCTTCTCCTAAATCCTTCATGGAAAAACACTTCCCAAGATATGCCTTAACATTTTGCATGCTTGGAATGTCTTTTCCATAATTAATATGTCATCGACATAAAGAATTAGGAAAATTACATCACTCCCACTAACTTTGTGATATACACATGGCTCATCAAGATTTTGAACAAATCCATACCTTTTGATTTCTTCATCAAATGTTTATTCCATTGCCTTGATGCTTGCTTCAATCCATAAATGGACCTTTGAAGTTTTCATACACGGTTTGGAAATTGTGGATTCACAAACCCCTCAGGTTGCTTCATATAGATGTCTTCATCTAAGCGACCATTTAAGAAGGCGGTTTTGACATCCATTTGCCATATCTCATAGTCATAGTATGCCGCTATAGCTATGAGAATTCTAATAGCTCTAATGTCCGCTACAGGAGAAAAGGTCTCCTCATAATCAATGCCATAAGTTTGAGTAAAACCTTGCGCAACTAGACGAGCTTTATAGACGTGTACATTGCCATCCATGTCGGCCTTAATCTTATAGAGCCACTTACTCCCAACCACCGAGGCGTTTGGAGGTAAGTCAACCTCTACCCGCACTTCATTTTCTCTCATGGATTGCATTTCCCATTCATTGCAACCGCCATTTAGCCTTGTCGACTTGCCATGGCGCTTTATAACTAGTAGGCTCTCCAAGATCTCCTAACATAGTTTCCTCAACCTCTACGTTAAGACATAGACGTCAGTGCACGATATTCCTTACGGATCTACGAACGGAATCACTTCAACTTCGTGGAGGACCCAAACTATCGTGTTCTACCGAAGTACATTAGTGTTTTCGTAAGGTAATGCATCTTCATGATCATCTTCCGGATCATAAACTCTCCCATCGAATTCTTGAGATACGAGATCTCTTTCAAGAAAATCTCCATACCTAGCAACAATTACTTTATTATCATTGGATAGTAAAAGTAGTAACCCATAGTTTCCTTAGGGTATCCTACGAAGATACACTTTACGATCTTTGTTGGAGTTTATCTCACGAGTCACGCCTAACATACGCCTCGCAACCCCGCACCTTTAAATAAGACAAAGTTAGAGCTTTACCATGCCATATTTCATATGGTGTCTTATCAACCTTCTTTGTGGGAACCATATTTAGAATACTAACAGCAGATTCTAAAGCATAATCCCAAAAGGATAAAGGTAGAGTGGTAAGATTAAACATAGATCGATCATGTCCAACAATGTACGATTTCTTCTCTCGATACACCATTTTGTTGTGGAGTATATGGAGAAGTGAGATTCTGGACAATTCCATTCTCACTAAGTAATCTTTAAACTCTTGGCTTAGATACTCGCCTCCTCTATCGGATCAAGAGCTTTAATCTTCTTTCCCAATTGCGCTTCTACTTCACTTTGAAAACCTTAAATGTTTCAAACACCTCATGTTTATGCTTAAGTAAATAAACATAACCATAACGGCCGAATCATCAAGAAGGTTAAGAAGTAGCTAGCACCTCTCTTGACACATGTCTAAGTGGTCCACACACATCAAGATGAATAAGACCAAGTAGATCGAAGCCCTCCATATTGCTATGAAAAGGTTTCTTAGTCATCTTCCCAGATATGCATGACTCACATTTATCAAATGATTCATCATTGATATTTTGCAAAAGCCCTTCTTGTTGTAGCTTATGCATGCGAGCCTTGCCTATATGAGCAAGTCGACAATGCCAAAGATAAGAAGAATTCAAGTCTAACTTTATCTTCTTGTTAATGCTAAACATCGAATTATTATTATTGTTAGATACATTTCCAATCATATCAATTTCAAACACACCATTCACAGTAATTGCTTTAAAATAAAATACATCATTTAAAGAAACATCAATTCCATTACTTGAAATAGTATGAGTAAAACCATCATCCAACAAACTTGAAAAGGAAACAACACCTCTAATTATAGAAGGTGCGAATGACAATTGTTTAATAACAAGACTAAGCCCAAGGCAATACTAAACTAAACGTTCCTATGGCTTCAACAAATGTGATGTGCGCCATTTCCCACGTGCAGATATTGCTCCCCATAGGCAAGCTTCCTTTCCACTCTAAACCCCGCAGTTGTATTACAAATGTGAATACCACAGCCCGTATCATATACCCGTGAATTATTATGATTTAGAGTAAATAATTCAATGACAAATAAATTACCAAGAACCGCGCCCGAGGACCCAGCGCTTCATCTTATTTGTCCGCAATTCATCAAGATAGAGAGCACGCTTTCTTCCAATGCCCAACTGTCTTGCAATGGTGGCATGCTTGATCCTTTTAGGATTATCCTTCCTAGGAGTAGGGTTCTTCTTGGGTTGAGGTTGATAGGCCATCACCGTTTGCCTTTGTCAACCTTTCCTTACCCTTCCCTTCTTGTTGTTCGCACGCGCGGTTTTGGCTTATTAATTCTTCCACCCCGAATAGCAAGTACCGGGCGGTAGGAACCTTTGAGGCAACCCTTTCTCATAGTCAATTAGCAATGCGTGTAGGTCAAGAATCGCCTTCCCACGCAGGCATATTGAAATTTCGACAAAACCATTAAAATCCTTGTTAAGGGATCGATTAATCGATTCACGACCATGTCATCTTCATAAGTTTTGCCAAGTGCTTTTAGTGGTCCATGTAACCTTTCATTTCCAAGACATGAGCACTAACGGGTTTACCTCTCCCCGCCATACCGTAACGCGTCGGTCAAGTCATAAATCTCGACGGCACCGGTTTCTCAAACATAGTTCAAGTTCATTGAGCATATTATATGGGAAATAATGTTCGAACCGCTTTTGAAGAGCGATTCCATTGTTCCCAACATAAGACAAGCCACATCATTATGACGCTTATACTCAAATTTCCACTCGTCCTTTTGAGCTTGAGTAGCTTCAGACCGCTTGGTTCAAGCAGGCAAGGTTCATAAAGATATTTCATACGGTCAAGAACTCTACGACAATTCTCAAAGAGCGGTGCCAATCATTGAAATTCTTAGAGCTACCAACTTTTCTCGATCAAAAAGCTTTTGAACGCAGAATTTAGAGCGATGTTAGTGTTATCGGTGTTTTGAGCCATTTCTACGTAAAAAGTTCAAGTATTAGTATTTTCGATAATACACTTTTCAAGAAAATAAATATACCCAACGGTAATATAAACATATAACCATATAATTTTCTCGAAAACTAGGATCCAAATTATCATAGGTTCATCACATCGCTTGATCCGCTAGCAACGAACGATATAATAAGGTAATCATCGAACATTAATTGGCAAACAATTTCCAACTCCTAGATCATTATGGGATTTATATTTTCCAACGCTATTGCAAATATAAACATGTTTCATCCCATCTTATGCCATTGAGTCCGTCTCACTTCCTACTCAACTTAAGTGTCTAACTTAAAAAATCGCAAATATGTCCATGTAAGGTCCGACTTTACATAGAGATTTACCTCTCCATTACAATCTCGCCAAGTAATCGTCATGACGTAAATTGCAACTTCAAGTGTTCTTTTAATTAGATGGCATTTTCTTAATTTTAAAAGGGTACTGCTTTTGATTTTATGTGGTCAAATCAAATATGTACAAAGATGTCATGCATTCATCTTGTAGCATAAATTTAATAAAAACTTTTATTACCAATTCATAAAGATCAAATTATCAAAGTTTTGATTGAGGTATTGGGTTCACCAATCAAGGAATTTAGTATTAATTATCATCCATTATACCGTACTTTTGCATAAGTGTAAACACTTAGTGTTTCGGATAATTACCACCAAGTGGCGCATGGAATTAAAACTAATTCGCCTTAAGATGAGCTTGCACATTATATGGCTTACTAAGTAGCTCCATTCGAACTTACAGAGGGCGAGGACTGTGCACGCTAAAGCACAACCTAAGACATCCATTCAAAGTGACTATGCGCACTTCTTTAAACCCCTTTATTAGTTCATTCGAATGGGTGAGCTGCTCACCATTGTACCAAAGTCACCAATCAATTAAACTATATTGACAACTTAACTCTTCCAAAACAATTAAATTTCGCCATTGTTTAGTCCGTATTATTTTTCTATTCAAAATTACCCTTTGCTTAAAACTCACAAACATAATAAACAAACAAGTAACAAATAAAAATAAACTACTAAAAACAATGCGCACATAATAAACAATTTATACGTAAACAAGTAGCCACATGCAACTTATTCGATAAAATCCTATTAATAATCAATATCTAGGTTAAATTAATGTATATATTAATTTAGGGTTTTCACCCAACAATAGAAAGTGAGCCACATACATCGATGAATCGATTGCGTAAACCCTTAATTAATTTATACCAAATTGCACATAATTGATTCATTAATATATTAATTGAGTCTTCCCAATTCAAGATTTATCATAAATAAATATGTCTCAACAATTAAACAATATATCAAAGCAACTTATCCATGACTAACATGCATGTATAGTCATGGACATCATAACAATTATTCAAGTAAGTCACAAGATCGCATATAAAAAAAAATTCCATGACACATAACAAATTATTCATGAATTTATCACGTAATCAATATTAATTCTAGGTTTTAATAAGGTTAGCAAACAATTTTCAAAACCCTAAAAAAAAAATTATGTATATGTCGATTTAAAAAAAAATGGTACGCCCAATTTATAAAAAATTCGACTAAAACATAACTAAACATAAACCCTAGATTAACATAGCAAACAACATACAAATATTTGTTTTATTACGCGTTTATGTAATTAATTACTCATTAAAACCAATGACTCGTGATGCCACCGTTGGAATTAGATATCAAGACATTCAAATAAATAATCACCAAAACATCAAAGTAATATTGCGGAAGCGTATAAGGATGTATTAACGAATAATTAATTAACATAAAGAATATGCGTACCTTTGTTGATTCTAGCCGAACAAGAATCAAATCCACAAACTAGCAACGGATGAACCCTAATTTGATTTAGTTAGGATTATATGAATTACCCTCACCGCTTTGTAATTCAATCCAAGATAATAACAATAGTGTGTTATTACTAAGTTCTTGTACACACGTACTAAACCGAATTAAAGTAATGCTAGGTTTTTATCAAACAAATAACTTGATTGTGGAAAAGGTTTTGGATCGACACACTAAAGGTGTGGCCGATCGGTTTGGACAAAGAAAACACACACAAAACTATTTTTTAGGTTTAGCTTATGAGCACAAGAGATGGAAAAACAAGACCCCTAGCCTTGTATATATACCCAAGATAACTTGGTGAACAAGTTGGTCCTTGTTTCCTTTTTCCTTTGGCCGATCGGTTCTAGGTCCCTAAAGGGATTCCGGAACCTTCCCAACTTTTGCAATTTAGTCCTTTTCCATAAACATTTAACGACCGTTAGTCCATTACATTAATTACTTAACGTCCGTTAGTTATTTCGTTTAATAAATAAATAAATATAACATTTATATTTAATTATTAACTTTAAATTCTCATACGTAAAGTGTGCAATCCCAAAGTCTCGAGTTCGATCCTAACTCACGTCTACTAATTTATATCCATAAAACCAACAGATGTACATATACTCAATCACTTGTTTTAATTCACATATTGTCATAAAGTAACAAACTAGTAAACTAGTCATATTCTACACATGTGAGACCATTAAAACAGTAACATAAGGACTTTCTAACTTATATAATATGGTAGACAAGATAAAAGGTAAACATAGCAATTTGAATCACCCGAAACGGACAAACGAGTCAAAAGTTATAATCAAAAGTTAGCGAAACATAAACGCCAAAGCGCCATGTATAAGTCATTAAGAGTTCGCCGTTTTAAAAGTGATACTCCGGTCCGAATCATCAAAAGTTAAAACACGAAAGTTGTCCGAACGACGTTTTCCTTCAATATCACGAAGCTTGGACCTTGAAAACGTATAAATAGGCCAAAATCTTTCAAAAACAGAAACTGCCGTAAATATAGTCTCACAACTATACTTTTGTCACAACTAAAAGCAAACCAAGAGGCCTAATGGCCATAAGCCAAGACCACGGCTACGGCTAAGGTCAAAGCTAAGTCTCAAAAACCATGGTAGTCAAGACCAAAGTCACGGCAAGACCATGGCTAAAGCCTTAAGGCTTGTTTACCCAAGACCGTTAACTAAGGTGATCATATTTATGAAAACGACGAGAACTTGTAAAAACTAGATACTTATTAAAAATATGATAAACTTTATGTTATAACAATCTTCACTCAAAACATATGTTGTATCTACTAAGTGCTACAAAATTAGGGAGCTTCATGTGAGGGGTTTCATTTGAGTAAAACGTGTCGACGAGTTCTTGGTTTACGATTTAAAGTGTCCTAGCTCCTCGAACGTTCTTGCATGACCTCCGAATTATGATGGCCCGAACGGTAGTACGATATCTATAAACTAAATACGTTTTCACAACTAGACCATTTCTATAAATGACATATACAAATACCATGTACTACATCATGATCAACATAGAGACGATATAGTTTTGTTATTTCTTTCGCATCATTATTTCAAACCTAAGTCGCAACATCCTATTCTAGGTTACTCGTAGAAGTTCTCACAAAGATATCCATCATTCTCATTATACATTTGATATCATTTACTCGAGGTGAGTTCATAGCCCCACTTTCTATTACTTAATTGTTTTACAAACCCTTGGGGAAGATACATGCTTTATTTTAAATCGAACACATTGCTTTCAAACAAAAGCGGGCTCAAGTATCACAACGTATTGAGGCAGCAGTATCAAACAAAAGCGGGCTCAAGTATCATGTACTTGAGGCACCGCACTCATGCAATAATATCTCTTTTGGTTTTCAAACCATTGGTGTGAATTTATAACTCACACTACAAACATTATGTGTTCAATGATTTCCTAATATCTATGAATTTCACTCAACCTTTGTGTTGACGATTTTAAGCATGTATTTCGGTCCATAATGTCGGAAGTCGGAACGAAGAGCAAGGACTAGATCAAGAAGGCTATAAATTTTATTATCATTCGAAAACCCTTTTAATGTATTTTGTAAACCGTGAAACAACTGGGACCTCATTTTTGTAAACTCTGATATTTATATAAATCGAATGATAAATATTTTAAAACGACTCCATTAGAATTCGTTTTCTATTGTTATGACTGTCGTGCCAAGAAGTAACGCCCAGTTTGAATTCCGCTGCGTATCTCGAAATTGGGGGTGTTACATATCTTGCCCCATTGGACAATGTATGTTTGTCCGAGATCCTGATGCCCTCCTACTTAATCCTGCAATACTAGGAATTCTCTCATAGATCGTTTAAGATCTATAATTCATATCATGCTTTGTACTCTTTAGTTAAACAATCTAAATTAACTCCACGTTAATATGATCAAATAAGTACATATTTTATGTATCATTTATCCCATATATATTGCTCATTTACTATATTTTTATCTAAGAATAGCTACTTAATCGTTCATATTTCTTATTCTTAGTAAATCGGGAGCAGAAGTGGAAAGTACAGGAAAAGCAACGAAATTGGAGCTAAAACGAAGAAAACACCGTATCAGAAGAAGAATATGGCGCATCCATGCTAATGGGGACGCCATATACAACACTTAGAAGAAAATGATTGAAGAATATAATATCTTGTTCATATTTGCTTATTTAAAAACTAGAAAAACATCCGTGCAAAGCGAGGGTGTATAGAGGCAAATAATTATATTTGTAAACTTGTAATTCTGATGTGACTCTTCATGCAATATTTACGGGTTTAATTTGTAGTCATTGCGAGAAAATAATTTATGGGTTATAAACGAAAAATTATAAAAAGTTTAAGGATTAAACAATGTTTAAAATAATAGTAATTTAGTAGTGGATGACCGGATGTATTTACCATTTTTATTTAAGAATATAGGAAAAATCATGGATGCATAATAGGGGTGTCATAAAAGCAGACCCGACCCGAACCTGAATATGGCTTTTCGGGTCGGGTTAGTCGGGTCTAAAATTATATTCGGCAATCAGTCAACCCGAATTGACCCGAGTTCTAATTTCTAAACAAGGTCGAGTTCGGGCATAATATATGTCTTTTACTCGGGTTCGGCTCAACCCGAGTGACCGAGTTTCAATTTTTCTTTCTAATTTGTATGTAAACACCAAAATTTTATAATTTTCAAACGACCTAAACCCGAACCCGAGTTGACCCGACCCAAGTGACCCGAGTTCTAAACAAGGTCGGGTCCGGGTATGTTTTTTTAGCCTTGATCCGAATTGACCTGAACCCGACCGGGTCAACCCGGATAACACCCATAAATGCATTATAATTAGTATACATATACAAATATAAATATTTTTTTTAATCAAAAGTTCATGAAATATTTACAAGAATATTTGGATCATTTATGGCATGCATCTACGTATGTTAAAATTTTAAAATTCTCAAAAGTAATTGCTATCAAAATTTCGTTTACCCCAAAATCTTTTGCCAAAATTTAAGTTTTCCCCATTACCTTTGCTTTACCCACGTCTCTAGGTTATCACCGGTTAGCATTTCTTATTTTCATATAATCTACATTCCTTGATGATATTTTCTTGGATCTCAAATCTTTGGTCACTTTGTTCTTTATATATATATATATATATATATATATATATATATATATATATATATATATATATATATATATATATATATATATATATATATATATTAAGAGTCAAAATTGACCATCTTTTCTTTTTCTATTAGTGTTTCATCGGGATCTATCCTTCCTCTATTCACCATTCCATTCTTTCCATCAGAATCGCTAAATTTATTTATTTTTCTTCTTAATTTATGTATTTGTATTCGCTGTAACTGCTAAATTTATTTATTTTTCTTCTTAATTTATGTATTTGTATGCGCTAATGTCATGGTTAATGTATGTATATGCCTGTGTCGTGTAATTTATAGGCTTAATTGAAACATAAGATCAATTTAAGACTTATTTCAGGTAGGTCAATGGTATTCTTCTTTTGAAAGGCGTTTGTTTTGTTATATTAGTAAGTTAATGTGTCATTTGTATGACTTGTTTGTGTTTGCAGGACCAGTTGGAAAGGGGGAAACTCAGTTCTCAGTTGTCATAGACTCCGTAATCTTGTTTTTATTCTATGTACTAACTGTATATCATAGCATTTAGTGTGTATCTTATTTAGTTGGTCATATATCTGTTTCTGAAGATACTTGAACATGATGAACGAAAGGTACACTTAGTCAATATGCAAAAGTGCATCGGATTGTGACATTCGCTCATCTTATTTTGTAACTGAAAGCATGCTTATGTTCAAAATAAAAGCATGTACACGAGATAAATATTGGATGATGTCTATAAGCATCAGATTGGATTAAACACTAGATGCCACACCCCTAGACACCTGTTCTTTAATCCCCATTTTATTACATTTCCTTTTAAGAATCATTATAATGTCATCATTTGATCTAATATATCTATGTTTTTTACATTGTGCGACAAGTAGCATATGATGACTGTCTTATGTAACCGCATTAGTGGACTTAGAGAAGAAGAAATATGGCTTAGCAATGGTGTTTTTAGCCTCAAAGTACTTTTAAGGCATGTATGTAGGTCATTTTTTTAACATGGTGATGGATATAAAATTTGGAGTATATGATGCTTATGTTCAACACATTACTTAATTAATTGAAGAAATATAAAGTGTATAGTTTACTTATGTGATTAACATATTTGTTCCTATGTGTTGTTTCCTCAAATTGTATATTGGATACCAAACAAGACGATTGTGGATCTTTTTGGTGTTAAATGATGTAAACGCCATTCAGGTATGCTTTATTGTAACACATGACTTCATTGTCTTAATAGAGTTTAGGTTCTTAATAACATATTTATATCTCTCAAAGTGACACTAGTCACCAATCATGATGACCCGCCCTTGTAAAACATTGGTTAGTGACTTTTCAATCTTGTTGGTCTCATTTTATAAATGCATGATTATACATTTATTATCATATACTTAACACATTAAGTTTTTGTAAAATCTTATATTTTTATGGAACAACTTTAGTTACACGACTTACCGACTTTTGTATTTTTGAGCAGATGGATAAGGTAGGCTTAAGAGACTATGTATCACCATTAGTTTGATTGGAGAGCATCTTACTAAAACTCAAGGGCATCAACAATTGAAGGTATGCAGGCAGAGATAGAGCAAGTGAAAATTAGATAGAGGTTTTAGAACAAAATGCTAGAAATATATATATTTTTATTTGTTATACTTTGTCCCATTTGGATTATATCCTAATGATGTTCAAGGATTATATGAGACCTTTTGTATTTGATGTATGGTTTGCAGTTCAATAATTAAATAATAAAATTTTGAGAAAACTTTACCCATGGATTTACCCGTGAAGTATACCGTTTTTAATGTGAATGTATAGGCCATTGTTACCTATGACTCTTACACACGACAAAAATGTGGGAAAGTTTACCCACGTATTATTGTGGGAAAGTTACCCGCATATTATGTGTCGACTTTTACACACGAAGTAACTTTATGGGAAATGTTACACACAAATTACCCACAAGTATATCTATGGGTATTCTCGTGGTGAGTGAAAAAAATCCCATAAAACTTCACCCATGAACGCAACATAATCACCCACCTAAAATGATGTGGGTAACGTTACCCACAAAGTGTAAATGGCGTGGGCATACAATTACCCTCGGGGGTTTTACCCATCATTATATGGTCGTGGGTAGTCTGTGGGTATTACCCATTTATCCATAAAAATATGGCTTTTACCCACAAATTATGTCCGTGGCTATTCACCTGAATTCTTGTACATACAACTTTATATTTACGTGTTTCCTTAACTATAGATACCTCCTTGCGGCTTTGCGAGAGGGGGTGGCTTTGTGTGACTTGCAATACTACATTTAATTATCTCTTAACAAGTTCACCACTTTCTCCCATTCCTTCTCTCGAACTTATATTTTTTCTCTCTAGAACTTCATGACTATAAGATATATATTTGATCCTACAAAAGGTTTTAATTAAATTGTCATTTAAAATTAAAAACTTTAAAGCATTCAAAATAATTAAACAAAATAAATGTTTTCATAGTACAAACATCCAAAACTTAAGGAGTTTAACTAACAAAAAAATGAGAAGTTGAGGATAAAATCATTGTCAAACACGGTTAAGGGTTAAATAAAATGGTCAAACAAAGTTAAAGATGATAAAATTGCCAGAAATTGTTAAATGGTTAAAACATAAGTTCACTAAAAGGAATAAACCATTCATACTATATGAACCTTTTTATAAATAAAAAGTTTGATGTTTCATATTATAAATAAATTTTGTATGCTTGTAAGAGCAAAGAGAGTTGGGACTTAAATAAAGATTTTGTTGACATATTTTATTTATAAGTATTCTTATTGATATAGCTGAATAGCCGTACATAGCGGCGATGGTTTATAATGGTCAATTATAGTTATATAATTGTGTTTACGTGTTTTGCGTAACGTTTATGTATACAACAAAAAGTAATCAAGATATTAATAGTTTTTTATTCAAAATTATTGGTCAAAAAATGCCTCAAGGCACTATATATGCCTCAAATTTAGTTATTATATGATAATTCAACACAAATAACTATATTAAAATTAAGGGTTAATAACCTTTAAGCGTTATCTTTGTCGAGAATATTCTGCGTAGAATTAAAAATAACTTCTTTTAGACATTAAAGTTGATTTTTGTCTTTCTTTAAAATATTATGACCATATTATGACCATTTTACCCTTTCTAAATTCTTTTCAAAATACTTTTTTTGAAATTTTTTCCAAAATATTTTTTGAATTTTTTTCAAATACTTTTTTGAAATTTCGATTTTTTTTCGAATTTATTTTCTTTTTGAAATATTTTCAAGGGTAAAATGGTCATAATATGGTCATAATACTTAAAGAAAGACAAAACGTCAACTTTAATGTCTAAAATGCTTATTTTTTAGTTACTACTGTAATCGCTTATTCTTCGACAATATAATCTTTAAAAAGTTATTAACCCTAAAATTAATATATCAAATATCAACGGTATACGAGCGATTGTTAAAACATAAACGCAATAAACAAAATACTACAACCAATCTAACCATGAATTACCTTAATGTCATCATGGTTAGGAGCTTTTCCAACAACGACATCAATATCAACTGGGGCACTCATCTTCTACAAAGCTATAATATGTTACATAAAATAATAAAATAAGAATAAAATTGGTAGAAGATTGGATGTCTTATATAGTAGAGAATATAACGAATAAATGAAAATTAAAAAGTTTGTCATATATATACATGATTTTCATTTAATTTGAAAATACAAAACATTCGTTGTATTAATTTAGAATGTTAGAAAAAAAAGTTTTAAAACATTAAAGGGTTATGGTACGAAAAGTTACTAAAGTTTATAAACGTTTTGTCATAAGGTAATATAGTTTTATTTTGTTCGGTTAAGTTACTAAACTTTCGGTAAGCATACACTTCGAAAATTCGGTGTTAGTCCGAGTAACTTGGATGTATATTTTTGATAAGTTCGAACTCCAGGTGAACAAAATTCAAAGTTCAATAACACGAACATTCACTTTTAGTAGTTCGATTCATTGAGTGAACAAAGTTACAAAGTTCAAGAACCTTGGATGAACAAAATGAAACTATATTACCTTAGGACAAATTTTTGTAAACTTTAGTAACTTTTGTGTACCATAACCCAACATTAAAAACAAATTAATTTTAGAATGTTAAATCATGCATGTGAACATCCATGTAACTAAATGTTAGAAAGAAAAAAGTTGTAAAGCATTAAATTTGTTTCAAATTTTCAAAAATATATTAAATAAATGAGTAAGGATATTTGGTAATATCATTTTTCATATTTTTTTAATTTTAAGCAAATGTAGTTTTCTTCCTATTTAATAGGGATAGGGATATGTGATTATTGGTTGGCATGACTATGTTTTTGGCTAAAATTAAATACATACATATGACTAATGTTTAAATACGAAAAACAGTTTATAATTAAAAAATATAGCTTAATGCATGGTCTAAAATATAGGTTATAAACTAGTTAAATAACACCAAACACCCTTTTTTTAGCAAACACATGTATATAGCTTATGTTGAGCTATAATGAAAAAGAAAAAAACTTACAATATGCACACAAAAGCTCATATACTTGAAACTTAATCAATTCTTGTAGCAACTAGTTTTACTGCTTTAAAACAAAGACATGTGCATGTGAAGAAATAAGAATGACAAGAACAGCCTAAAATGCACAAATGCAACATTAAAAGACTAATGCAAGAAAAAATTTATTGATTGATTTGATCTATTTAATGATAGATTTATCTATCTATATAGATGATGATAAAACTGAGCAAGAATTTGAATTGAGTAAATCAATCTAATTAATAAGTAGTAATGAATCGATCTAGGAATTTGAAGAATGATCTTACATACCTAACAGATGTTGTCGCAAAGAGAAGAGAAGATTGATGGAGGAGGGGTTACTGTCAAACACGGTGATGGAGGCGTATATAAAATAATATGAACTCTAGATTAGGTATAAGTGGGGTAAAACCTAATGTGTTATAAGTGTGTTATATAAGCCCAACAAACCTTTGTTTATTTCAAATCATAATTTTGTGGCATCAAAAACCCTTATATAAGCCCATCAACACATATATATAAGTTTGCAAACTTGATTTGAGCTTTTTTGTGTCATATAAGTTAATAAGCTCATAAAGGCCATCATATAACCAAGTTTGCAAACTTATTAACTTATTAACTTATATGATGCAAATTTTCAAATAGAGTAAATTGCAAGAGCCGCCCTTGTGGTTTGGTCAATCTATAGGTTCAGTCCATGATTTTTCGAAAGTGAAGAGACCATCCCGTGAGGAATTTGTAGTTATAAATCCAGTCTCTAACCAAAGAAAATCATTAAGCTACCTCATCTTCTTCTTATTTCATTTTAATTTTTGATTATAAAAATCACTGTTTCAACCAATCACATGTTATAGCAATTGCCAATTACTCTTACTAAAACATGTTCATCTTCCAAAACAATATAATACACCACACAAAAAAGCATTCAACACACACAACCGACTACAACATGATTCAATGATAATTGTTTGAACAAGGGTATAATAGTCAATTTATGATTAAATGATTTTTATAAGCTATTTTAGAGTTTTAGTTACGTTTAAAATAACTGTTTAACAATTTGTATTAAAAAAAAGGTTTATGTGATATTAAGATTAGATATTGACTTTTATAAAAAAGTCAAAATCAAGCGTTAATATCACAATACCTTTAACTATAACTATTTTTATTGAAAATTATTTTAGCGATTCTTAATAACTTATTTCCCTCTTTCTTTTTCAACATTTTTAGATTTTTTGAATTTTTTCAAAAAATGCTACTTATGATATTATCATTGGATGCTTTGTCATTGGGATAACGTCGGTGCAGATATTAATTAATTACATGGTTAATATACAATTAAATCAATTATCCTAACATGTTTGAGTCATTTTTTTTGAATTTTTTTCAACATCTCTTTGTTATAGCATGCTTTGTCATTGAGATAACGTCAGTGCATATTAACCATCGTGAATTGATGAAAAGTAAAAAAAAAATGACTCTGAAACATGTTAGGATAATTGATTTCATTGTATATTAACCATGTAATTAATTAAATAAGCGTGTAGAATCAGTTGAAAAATCTATCTTTTAAACACAAATGTTGTGGTTCTAATTCAAAACTTTTATGGAATAAGTTAATAACATATGCGATTTGATGCACTTTTATATTTTGGCGCATCGGAGTTAAAAAAATTAGTTATAACTATGATGCACAAATTTTTATAACTGAGATGCATAAAAAAAAGGTGCATCACAGTTATAATTTTTTGGAAATTTTTGTTCTCCTTAAATTATTTATTTATTTATTTTGGGGGTTCCAAGGTTACCCTGACGCTTTATAAATTTAGGATTTTAAATTCTCTAGCTAGGATCGTCAAATTTATAGGTTCACTTGAATTCAATTTTTTTTTAAACTGAAGATTACATTTTTTTATTTACTCAAGATTATATCTCGGACAAGTAGAAGTAACTATTTTCTAATACGCTTGTGGCAGTTCCTTACACACTGAATACTTCCAAAACTTCCATTTTCATCATGACAATTCAAAGATGCGCATGTGTCGATCAGTCTGTACTCTGTAGCAACTTTTATGCCAAATAATATAGATGGTAATTAATAAGTATTTACAATTCTTATAAAACGTTATAGTCTTTTATACCTGTAAGATAAAACAATTAGTCTAAAACACACATATCATATCGGATCGGATCCAAAAAACATAAAACCCCAACGATTCATCAAGCATGGTCTCTCATTCGTTATGCACAACTTTGAACCTAAGGATCCTTAGCGTACTCCATCTTAAGGTTTCGAACTTAACTTGTAACTAGCAAATAATTATTATTAACTTTCTAATTTTATCAAAGGAGAAACTTACATGCATCTTCTGGGGTGTTTATCATATTTGAAGTATCAGTGTATCGTACAATTGGAAATTTTATGTAGTTCAATATATATGTAACATAATAGATTACTGGTAAAGAAATTAGTGTTGAAATCATCAAGATAATATCTAAAATACGTGGTGATCGTCGCATACTTGCAATCACTAAACACATTTAATTTAAAGATGTTAAAATGAAAATATACAATCTAGAAGTTAAGACGTATAACTTCTGTTTTGTTTTGGAATATTCTAAATTTCATTTTCTTCCTTATCGACATATTTCCAAGCCTTCAAATTTTCTCCGTTTACAATTCAAACCTAAATACTCCGTAGATCACAATCTTTCATAGTTTTGTGGAAAATATTCACACTTATATGCCTAACTTATGGCAAACCCTTCCCTATATAAACCCTTTCTCCAATTCTACCAAACCACACCAATCCGCACTTGAAACATACTAAACATACCAAACATGGCTTATCATGTTAAAACTCTCTCATTTCATTCATCATTCTTACCATCTTTTGTTTCGCTTCCACACAAGCAGCCAATTTCGATGTCATAAACCAATGTTCTTACACTGTATGGGCGCTGCCTGCCTGGTGGAGGTAGACGTCTTGAAACTGGCCAAAGTTGGCAACTGACGGTAGCCCCTGGTACGGCTGGAGCTCGTATATGGGGACGAACCAATTGCAACTTTGATGCCAATGGCCAAGGGAAATGTGAAACTGGTGATTGTAATGGATTACTTGAATGCCAAGGTTATGGGACACCACCCAATACTTTAGCCGAGTATGCTCTTAACCAAGACAACAATAATGACTTTCCTGACATATCACTCGTTGATGGATTCAATATCCCAATGGAGTTTAGCCCCGTTGATGCTTCGTGCAAGAAACTAAGTTGTGCTGTTGATCTCAATAGTCAGTGCCCTGAGCAACTACGAACTCAAGGAGGATGTAACAACCCTTGTACGGTTTTTAAAACTGTCGAGTATTGTTGCACCACCGAGCGTGGTAGTTGTGGGCCGACAGATTATTCCAGGTTCTTTAAAGATAGGTGTCCCGATGCTTATAGCTACCCTCAAGATGACCCGACTAGTCAATCTTCATGCCCTGGTGGTACTAACTACAAAGTTGTGTTTTGTCCATGATCAGCTCTTTCTATATCATGAACTATCTATATGCAGTAGCAAAAAGTTACTTATAGAATAAGGAGGATTTCACTTCAAACTTCTAGTATGGCTTCTCGATCGAGTAGTCTTGTAAACTATATAAGGAGGGTTCTATACACAATGAACCTTCTTTGGCTCTTATATATAATACGATAAATTCTAGACTTTGTAATAAATATGTGACTGTCCTAGTAAATCCAGATGCTGATCAATCAAATATACATTCTACTTGCATATGTCCTAGTTACATACATTATTGGGTCAGGTATAAATGACATAATTAAAACTACCACGATATAGCAAGTCCATTGGTTTTCTGTTATTCACGGCTTCAAACATAACGACCATCAATGTACTCCATCTTACACGACTTCGAACCTAGTTTAGCTATTAGATAAATAAAAATTTAGATCTGATCTTATTAAAAGATGAAACTTTACATCTTAAAATTAGAAGTTAGAATAGCTAAGATAGCAAATGTTGTTTTAATTACATATTATGAAGCATCCGTATATCACGCCATGAGATAAGTTTGAAAATTTATTTACTAGTATTACACGTATCATAATGTATTATTAGTAATAAAAAGTGCGTAAATCGTAATATTAAACTATATTGTACGTGAAGGAAAACGTTTGGTAAATAGATTTTTAAAATTTTAAGCTTTAACCATGAAATACAGATCTATGTTATTATCATGCAGCGGAAGACTTATTTAAAAACTTAGTTTTACAAAAGATGTTTTTCAAAATCCCATAGAACCATATATAACCAAACTTAATTAATCATGCAGAAACAATAGTAAATACATATCTTATGTACACCACCAAACACGGACGACGATCTACCTATTCCTCCTTGCTTTCCACGCCACACAAAAGTCCATGAACACTTGGATAACAAACGTTGATCTACAGATGAGACTTGTCCAGCCAATATCCACACTAGCACTCGGACAAACCCTATAGCTGCTAGGCCGCCATAGTGTATTACGTCACACGTACAAGAGAACGAGCAAAACACGAACATACAATGTGTTCGTATGGTGTTTTGTGGTCGGCCGAACGAGAGAGACAAAGGGTGTTTAGGGTTTGTAGTTACATAATGAATCTGATTCATTTAATTAATATTTATACTAGTTTTATAACTTATTCAATACATATATACTCACTCTGTCCCAAAATTATTGACCCCTTTTGACTTTTTTAGTATTTCTTCTTCAACTTTGACCATAATTATTTTTGTTTATGTTATATAATAATACTTGATAAAAAAAATATATGAATATATTAGGTTTTAAATGTATTTTCATTGATATAATTTTTATCAAGTATTATATAACACATATAATTATATTAATGGTCAAAGTTGAACAAGAAAGACTGGTCAAAGTCAAAGTGGACAATAAAAATGAGACGGATGGAGTATTATTTAGGGTTCTTGCTATATGTGTGTAACCCTTAGAGTATCAGGTGTGACAACATGCCACTTTCACCTTTCAGTGCTACCTTATCATCCTCACTTTCAACACTCTCACTCCAAAACACCCGTCCACTAGTGGCATGGCACTTTCTCCATTTAGGCCTCACTCACCCACAATATTATTTTCTTTTCCATTTTCTCAAACAAACTAAATTTCATTAATTCAAATAATAATACAAAATGAAACTTAAAAAAATACGAAAAAAAACATACAAAACTTAAAAAAAATAGTCACTTTGACATTACGAAGCACAAATATAACCATTAACCATTAATATATCATAAAATTAGCTAATCAAAATAATTTGCTAATTTTTCCAATATTAAACATTTTAGCACAATTTATTGGGTTAATCTAATAGCTGCCTAACTCAACACATTATAAATCTTACCCTAATATTTAGGGATATATAAAGCTAACAATTACCCTAATTTTTAACAAGATCCTATACACTCTCAATAAACATCCGCCTCCCTTTTTTTTCCATTCACGTCACCACCAAAATACACCAACTATTAACAACAATAAAAATATCACAAGTCCACCTAGTTTGCTAATCTTTTCTCTCAAAACCAAATCTCACATTTTTTTTTCTTTTTTTTTTTTTTTGTCTTTTTTCACGCCACTTAAGTGGCAAAATTGATATGAGTGATCAGGTCTTCAATTTATAAAGGTCTCGTCTACCTAATGATCAACACATATATAACGGGCAGTGTACCCGGCCAGTCGTATGTAGTGAGGAAATGGTAAATCCGATGTCGTTCCCAAGAGCTATGGGCGGTCTATCACTTCGAGTCTAACTAAACTAATCAACTTAATTGTCACGATTAAATTGAAAAAAATTATAATTAAAGTAAATGAAATAAGAAATGTAAATGGGTGAATTAATCAAGAGGAGAAAATGGGTTAACCTAGTTAATCCTTAACTAATACTATGATTCATCTTCCTAGTGCAATGTCAAGGTTTCGCTTCTACTAGTGATCTTAGTTCTCTGGGCATGAATGCTCAACATGTTACTAGCCTATATTTTCCAGTCTTAGTAGATTGGTAGTCATATTGATCAACCGGATCCTAGTTAATAAGTCCAACAACCTATTTGATTTGTTCCTATGCCAACAATCTCACTTCTTGGTCATTTAGGCGCCTGTCGGGTCTAATAGGCCTCTAACTTACACTGTTTAAGTACTCATACTTATTTAGGTAGTGGTTTGATCTACCCTTATACAACCGAGAGGTTGTCAATCTCTCGATCACCCCGATTTCCCAAGTGAGGAGGTCACTACACCTAGTAGTCGGAAGTACTAACACAATGCAAAGATTTAATAACAAACACATAGATATCCAATAAAAACAATAAATAAATGAATGAAAATAAAACATAAGAATAATTTAATCATAGCTAGGCTAATACCAAAGGCGTTTAGCCGAACATGTAAACGGCGTCACCATAAGTGAATGGTTACGTCGCATATGCTCTCGATAAATTAATTCTTCAAAGCCTTCTGCTTGTTACGGCGCATAGGTGCATCGATCCAGTTACGCTGTATATGCCCAAGATCTAAATTCCTTTAACTTTGATAACTCTTACGGTGTATATATAAGTGAAGAATTGCGTTGCATCAACTCTCGTTAAATTTACGTGAACAGTTTTTTGATAATTATGGAGTGTGTGCTACTTGTTTGTCAACAGTCGAAAGTCAATTAATTTAGGTTCTTCAAATTGTCTAGCTAGGATCGTCAAATAGATAGGTCTCACTTGAATTTAGGGCTAAGTATCGGTCTAGGACCGGACCGGACCGGCAAACACTGAACTGGAGCGAGACCGAATTAGACCAAAACCATGGACCGAGAACCGGACTGAATATGATCTGTCTGGTCTGGTCCGGTCCATCGGTCGGTCCGGTCCAAAATGACATTATTGGTAGGTTTGTATGTAAGACCGAACCGGATCGAGATGAAATAAGAAAATAGTTGGGACCGAGACCAAACCACGATCTTTCGGTCCGATCGATTTTAGTCGGTCCGATCGGTTTTAAGGTCTGCGATGCTCATCGATACTTGAATTCAATCTTTTAAATCTAAAGATAACATTTTCTTATTTACTGAAGATTGATTATATATCGGACAAGTAGAAGTAACTATTTTCTACTAATACGCTATTGCAAATTCATTACACACAAATACTTCCAAAACTTCCATTTTCATCAAGACAATTCAAAGATGCATATGTGTCGATCAGTCTGTAGCAATTTTGATGCCAATAATATAATGGGAATTAATGAGTATTTATAATTCTTATAAAACGTTATAGTCTTTTATACCGGTAAAATCTAACAGTTCGTATAAAACACATGTATCATATCGGATCGGGTCCAAAAAACATAAAACCCCAAGGATTCATCAAGCGTGGTCTCTCATTCGTTATGCACAACTTTGAATCTAAGGATCCTTAGCGTACTCCATCGATCTTATAAGGTTTCGAACTTAACTTATAACTAGCAAATAATTATTATTAACTTTCTAAATAATTTTATGTAGTTCTATATATATGTAACATAATAGATTACTGGTAAAGAAATTAGTGTTGAAATCATCAAGATAAGATATAAAATAAGTGGTGATCGTCGCATACTTGCAATCACTAAACACATTTAAAGATGTTAAAATGAAAATATATAATCTAGAAGACGTATAACTTCTGCCTTATATATCGACATATTTCCATGCCTTCAAATTTTCTCCGTTTACAATTCAAACCTAATAACTCCGTAGATCTCTTTCATAGTTTTGTGGAAATATTCACACTTATATGCCTAACTTATGGCAAACCCTTCCCTATATAAACCCTTTCTACAATTCTACCAAAACCACACCAATCCGCACTTGAAACATACTAAACATACCAAACATGGCTTATCATGTCAAAAACTGTCTCATTTCATTCATCATTCTTACCATCTTATGTTTCACTTCCACACAAGCAGCCAATTTCGATATCATAAACCAATGTTCTTACACTGTATGGGCTGCTGCCTCGCCTGGTGGAGGTAGACGTCTTGAAACTGGCCAAAGTTGGCAACTGACGGTAGCCCCTGGTACGGCTGGAGCTCGTATATGGGGACGAACCAATTGCAACTTTGATGCCAATGGCCGAGGGAAATGTGAAACTGGTGATTGTAATGGATTACTTGAATGCCAAGGTTATGGGACACCACCCAATACTTTAGCCGAGTATGCTCTTAACCAAGACAACAATAATGACTTTCCTGACATATCACTCGTTGATGGATTCAATATCCCAATGGAGTTTAGCCCCGTTGATGCTTCGTGCAAGAAACTAAGTTGTGCTGTTGATCTCAATAGTCAGTGCCCTGAGCAACTACGAACTCAAGGAGGATGTAACAACCCTTGTACGGTTTTTAAAACTGTCGAGTATTGTTGCACCACCGGCGTGGTAGTTGTGGGCCGACAGATTATTCAGGTTCTTTAAAGATAGGTGTCCCGATGCTTATAGCTACCCTCAAGATGACCCGACTAGTCAATCTTCATGCCCTGGTGGTACTAACTACAAAGTTGTGTTTTGTCCATGATCAGCTCTTTCTATATCATGAACTATCCATATGCAGTAGCAAAAAGTTACTTATAGAATAAGGAGGATTTCACTTCAAACTTCTAGTATGGCTTCTCGAGTAGTCTTGTAAACTATATAAGGAGGGTTCTATACACAATGAATCTTCTTTGGCTCTTATATTATAATACGATAAATTCTGGACTGTGTAATAAATATGTGATTGTCCTAGTAAATCCAATTACTGATCAATCAAATATACATTCTACTTGCATATGTCCTAGTTACATGCATTATTGGGTCAGGACATAATTAAAAGGCATTATATATCCTTTCAAATTCAAAATTACATATATTTTGATGCATTAAAAGCATTGTACTTTATCGTAAAAAGCTTATATATGTAATTTTGTAATTCACATGAAATA
Source organism: Chrysanthemum lavandulifolium (assembly GCA_022545495.1). Lineage (NCBI taxonomy): Eukaryota > Viridiplantae > Streptophyta > Magnoliopsida > Asterales > Asteraceae > Chrysanthemum > Chrysanthemum lavandulifolium. Next base: position 225,190,831 of record CM040240.1, on the reverse strand, counting down.
TGCCTAATTAAAACTTCCACGATATAGCAAGTCCATTGGTTTTCTGTTATTCACGGCTTCAAACCTAACGACCATCAATGTACTCCATCTTACACGGCTTCGAACCTAGTTTAGCTATTAGATAAATAAAAATTTGGATCTGATCTTGTTAAAAGATGAAACGTTGCATCTTATTCTTAGAAGTTAGAACAGCTAAGATAGCAAATGTTAATTTTAATTTCATATGATGAAGCATCCGCATATCAAGCCATGAGATAAGTTTGAAAATTTATTTACTAGTATTACACGTATAATAATATATAGGGCGATTGCGTATATCTGCAAAACTTGCATATTTGCATATATACCAAAACATGCTTAAGTTGCATTGTACATCATGTATTAAAACTTGTATTATGAAAATATGCAAATTTTGAGTTTTAATGGTATATATCAATTTCCTATATATTTGTATTGGTAATAAAAAGTGCAAAAATCGTAATGGTAAAACTTTATTGTAGGGTCACGATCTTGTAGAAGTAGAAAGTGATTGGAAAAATCATTTTGAAAAAGTTTAAATAGCATTCGATGCCTAATACGTGTCATCTTTTTCTCTTTTCAATTTCACATGAATCTCATACCATCTTCTTATTTTTCTTTACCCCAATTTTAATTTTAAAAATCATTCAAAATATTTCGGTTTCATCATATATTTCTTCAATCACTTACATATTACACCCTTTTCAAGAATTCAAATTTTATCAAAATTAAGGTTTTATTCAATTTGAGGTAAAATAAAATTACTATGACAAATCTTGATCAACAAGTTCTAAATTAACATCAATTCTTTATCGTTTTGTCATTCTACAGTTTTTCTCTTAATTTTTAAAGAAATCACATGTTTATGAAAACACTCGTAAGGTGTTCGATAAATATCTCAATGAAGAAAATTTGTGATTTTAAAGCTTAAAAGTGTTCATTAAAATATAAATATTTTAGTAATTTATAAAAGCTTCAATAAATGATGACAAAATCAAAATTGTGATAAACAAAACTTTGAATCTACACTTGGTAATCAAAGAAAATTCTGTAAGAAGATATTCATCAAAGAATGTGGAAGAAACAAAATTATTCATCAAGTAAAGGTTTATTAAATGATATTTAACTAAGAAGTTGTTCATCAAAGAATGTTGAAGAAACAGTTTTGTTCATTAAATAACCGTTCATAAAAAACAAAACGCTTGTTATATTCATCAAAAAATCAAAATATCTTATATTATCGGTACAAATTGTTCATTAGAATTTGTTTATGTTCATCAGTATTTTTCTATGTTCATCAATATAAAGTTCTCATCATCAAAAAATGTTCGTCAATATACAACCAGAATGTTTATCAATACAAAATATTCATCAGTAAAAAATGTTAACCAACACAAGATGTTCATTACAATCCAAATATTTATCAGTACTCCATTCAAAATCAATAGGAACCAACTTTGTATTTAATTATGTCAACATCTGGTGACTTTCTATACTTTTTAAGAGGGAACCAATTTAATATTTAATCATTTTCCATATAGTGTAATCGACGCAAGATGCGGAAGTGAATTTTGTTAATCTAATCGATCTAATGGTTCATAACGAAGATAAAACCTCTAGTGAAATAAAACCCTGACAAGAGAAAAATCTTAGAACTCAATTATATTAATAACCTCCTAGATTAATTACAATGATAATAAGCCTTGTATTTATAGGGAAAAGTTATATTGTATAACAAAATAACTAATTAAAGTTAATAAAATATTAAAGATAAATAAACTTTCATAATAATAAAAATAGAACTTGAAAGCCAAGGAAAAACTTGTTACAGTGTAACAACTTGAAAGCCAAAATTAGTCTCTATTCGAGAGCTCTATAGCGTAACAAAAATCAAAGTATTATCCTGTAGCGAAAACAAATTCTACGACACTTGGTCTCGAATTTTGTCCTCATCATTCCCCTCACTCTAGAAGAACTCACCTTGAGTTCTCACTACCTCTAATCAATGGGTGAATGAACCATTCCTTGCAATGCGTCTTCAAATCCGGTGGTCGTGTACCATTGGGTAGATTAGCCATGCTCTTTCCATGCCATTTAAACACATGTAAATTCGCCTTTCTTTTATGTATTACATTTACTTCATGTTGGCACGGTCTTCCTAACAAAACATTACTAGCTGCTAAGTCTACGACATCACAAAACACCACATCACGATAGGAATTTCCAGCAACAGTTCGCAAACCTCATTCACCTTTACCTCCGGACCCTTCTTTATCCAACCTAAATTATATGGACTAGGGTATTGTTCGATTGGTAACTTCAAGGCCTTTACTAATTCTTTGGTTACTACTTTCTCACAACTTCCTACTTCAATGATCAACGAGCAAACGTTTCCTTCAACCAAATACTTAGTTCCAAAAATCTTGTTCATTTGTGAAGAATCTTCAACCTTTGTTGTATTAGTATCTTATTAGTAGTTATTATTGTGATCGTTTAATTACTCACTGATGTATTTAATGGGCCTAGCCCATGGCTTAGCCGAGTATTCAGTATTCCTCAAGCTACCTTTGTATATATATATCGGTTAATGTTAATGAATAATCAATGGGGATTTAACCTATCTAATATGGTATCAAAGCCTACACCGATCCTCTTCAAAAAATAAATAAAATAAAACCCTAGCTGTGAAACAACCTGCCTGCCTGCTTCCTGCTATAATTTTTTTTTCTGCCTGCAACTCCTTGTGTTGTTCCCCGTTCAATATCGTTTAAAACAGCTTAAGTTTATAAAACAAGTTAATAGTGAACTATGACTGAAATTAACATAAGAAAAGCACACTAAGTAATTTTCAACATCATATTCTTATTATAAATAAATCCACAAAGAATACGTTACCCAAGTACTTGCGGAATAGTACTTGGGATTGAAATGACAAAGTTGGGTGACTCCTCCTAAGCTCGGGCTAAGTCCGAGCACAACTCTTAGAGCTCACCGAGCTATCTCGGGAACTAAGTTGTATTTGGAGGTGAAAAGATGGCTTGCGTGTATGTGTGTTTTACAATTCACAAGCTTAACCTTTTCACTCCATCTCTTATCTATTTATACATGTATGATACTTGACTCTTTCTTAAGTGACAACCGACATCATACGAGAAGACAAAATCTTGATGTATTTTGTCTCGCATTCTAAAGACTATTCTAGGTAAGAGACAAGACTACATTCCTAAGTTCGGTGATGACAGAGCCCGATCTTTGCCATTCAAGGAAAGTTGACTTTGGTTGATAAGGACTTCGTCTTATCGATTCAACCTTTTCCGCCTTGTCCCGCTCTTTCTTGATCTTTACATCCTTCGTCTTTACATCCTTGATCTTCTACTTGATTTGTCTTGATGTAAGTTGGAGAGGAATCTTGGGGATTCGATGAGTTATTGTCATCACTCACCGAATCCATCATCTTCTTCTTGACTCGGTCTTCACCCTTTAAGTTCCGCCTTCGAGGTGGAGACTTCTTCTTTGCCTCATCTTGAGTATCCTCGAAGACAACTCAGCGAGAGACTATGCACTCATTGACTGTTTGTGTTAACGGATTAAACACTTGGGCTATTTTCTATTCAAATCCTAGATTAAGGGTTTGGGTATTCTTGAACCTCAACAGTCTCCCCTATTCGGATATACAAATAGCCTAAGCGGTTGATCGGTGTAAGTGAGCAAGAGGCTTCTTTTTGAATGTACTAATGAATACAATAAGGAACACCGAGTAAATGAATAAAACATACATCGTTTATTGATCGATTACATAGTTCCTATCACTAGTACAAAAGATAAACACAAATAATGTCAATCCGGATGGATTCCCAATGCTTCAAGCTTGACCTTTTGGTGATGAGT